>OY744607.1:71682514-71720014 GCA_963556255.1 Allolobophora icterica | reverse complement strand
ACGAGGAGGATTCAGATGAAGAGGAGGATGAATGGGAAGAGGAGAAGGACGGAGGAGAAGAACGAGGATTATGAGACGGAGAAAAACAAGAACAAGCACAGGAACAGAAAAAGGGACGTGAACAAGAACAAGAACATGCGGAGGAACAAGAGCAAGGCATAAGAACTTATACGATAAAATAAACAATAACGAGAGCATTAACAATAACAAGAAGAGGAACATGAAACAGGAGCAGGTACTTGCCTGGCCTGAAAAAGAAAACGTTTTTATTCATCTTATTCTTTGTAATATTCGTCACCGCCAATATGACGTCATTCAGCGTTGTGCGGTTAATTTCCCTGATTTCGCTCTCATTAAACAACCTACAGAACAAGGTCAGCTACCGTCAGTTATCGTCCATTACGATAATTAAAATCCCAGTGCAACTGTTTGCGATAAATCACGACTAGTTACAATCGGTTTAAATCAACTCCAATTAAAACCGATATCCAGAGTCACAGACGATTACAATCAGTTTCCTTCGTTTACAAACAATTACATATATTAACAATCAGCTTCAATCGATACAATCAATTACCGTTATGTACAATCAGTACCATTTTAATTGCCATCGTTTAAAGGCAATTGCAATCAATCACCATTCGTCAACAATCAGTTTCCATTATGAATACCAATTACCGTCCATTACAATCAATTTCAATCAACGTCGCCATGTACCAATCAACACATCAAGCGAATTAATTAATTAATTAAGCTACGAATAATAATTATTTTAAAGCAATCGAATTCTATTGGGATGACTCGATAAGCAGCTCTGCTTCTTCTTCTCATGAGTCTTGCATTCATCATCATATGAACTAATTTTCATCTTATAATTATCGAATTATCACTTCGAAATATTGTTTTTGTTACCGTGCATATCTGTATTGTTTTACTTTTATTATTTTTCTTTACTTCGTATCGTATTACTTTGTTCCTTGTACTTATCGCGTTGTCGCTGTTTTGTTGACTCAAATAAATAAATAAATTCAAGCATTGAGTCAGTCAGCCATCAAAGCAACTAAGAAACGAATCAGCCATCCAGCCAGTCGACGATTCAGTCATCAACCAGCCAGTTGGCCAGTCAATCAATCAGCGAATCGATCGATCAATCGATCAATCAATCAGTCAATCAATCAATAAGTTACCCAGTCAGTCACTCAGTCAAACAATCAATCAAGCAATCAAGCTGTGAGTCATTCATTCATTCGGTCAATTAATTAATCAATCAATCAGTCAGTCAGTCAGTCAGTCAGTCAGTCAGTCAGTCAGTCAGTCAGTCAGTCAGTCAGTCAGTCAGTCAGTCAGTCAGTCAGTCAGTCAGTCAGTAAGACAGCCAGCTAATGAATCCTTACTTGGTCTGTTTGTAGTTCTCATACCAGAACCTGTCTCCATCTCGTATCCTACGAAACTGGTCCATGATGATGGTCCGGAACAGAGGTCCTGGTCCTTCTGGAGTGGTCTCCAACATTCCAAGTGGCCAGATGTCAAGGTCATCCATGGAGTTGTTGTATAGATCGCTGAGATTTTGGAATATCCAGGGTTTCTGCAAACATCAATTGATAACATTAACTGAAAACATTAACTGAAAAATTAAATTGAAGAAGAGTTCAAAGCACACCTGAAAGAGTACTTAATGACATTAGAATAGCATGACTTAGCATAACATCTCATATTACGACATGCAAAGAAAACATTACATGACGCAGCATAGCATGTCATATCATGACATGACATAAACTAGCATGACTTGACATAGCATAACAAGAGATAATATTAGAACTGCGTACGTCCATGTAGAGCTGAGAGTTGACTTCGCTGAAGTTGTTTATCCTGGGAAGACCAAAGTACTCCCTGGCAGTGTTATAGTCGGGCAGTCCGTGGTCTCGGCCCCTCTGGATGTTAACAGCCATCAGGTCCCTCCGCGAGAACTCCAGGGGTCCGAAGACGTTGCCCCGAAGGTCGGGGGTGATGATGTGGTCCTCTCGTTCGGCGATCTGCGACATCATCCCCATAAGGATTTCGTCGATGTCCGACTCACGTATCGCCTCCTGTGGACACGAAGAACATTCCCGTTCAGATTTAGCTGAATCAGTGAATGATCTATTGATTGACTGATTGATCGATCAATGGTTGATTGATTGATTCATATGATTGGCTGATTACTTGACTCATTGATTAATTGATTCATAGATTTATTCATCGACTGACTGTCTGACTGATCGACTCGCATGTTAGCTTAATCTTTCGTTGAATCAGGATTTTAGTTTCAGTAACATCGAAGAGAAATTCGATAAGTCTTATGGCACGTTGAGAAAACAAACACGGTTAGGTATGGTAAGGTAAGATAAGGTTAGGTTAAGCACGGTAAGGTAGGGTATGGTAAGATAAGCTCAGGTCAGGCACGGTAAGGTAGGGTATGGTAAGATAAGGTCAGGTCAGGCACGGTAAGGTAGGCTACAGTAAGGTATGGTCAGGTCAGGCACGGTAAGGTAGGCTATAGTAAGGTAAGGTCAGGTCAGGCACGGTAAGGTAGGGTATGATAAGGTAAGTTCAGGCACGGTAAGGTATGGTATGGTAAGATAAGGTCAGGTCAGGCACGGTAAGGTAGGGTATGCTAAGATAAGGTCAGGTCAGGCACGGTAAGGTAGGTTATGGTAAGGTAAGGTCAGGTCAGGCACGGTAAGGTAGGCTATAGTAAGGTAAGGTCAGGTCAGGCACGGTAAGGTAGGGTATGGTAAGGTAAGTTCAGGCACGGTGAGGTAGGGTATGGTAAGATAAGGTCAGGTCAGGCACGGTAAGGTAGGGTATGTTAAGATAAGGTCAGGTCAGGCACGGTAAGGTAGGGTATGGTAAGGTAAGGTCAGGCACGGTAAGGTAGGGTATGGTAAGATAAGGTCAGGCACGGTAAGGTAGGGTATGGTAAGATAAGGTCAGGTCAGGCACGGTAAGGTAGGGTACGTTAAGATAAGGTCAGGTCAGGCACGGTAAGGTAGGGTATGGTAAGGTAAGGTCAGGCACGGTAAGGTAGGGTATGGTAAGATAAGGTCAGGCACGGTAAGGTAGGGTATGGTAAGGTAAGGTCAGGCACGGTAAGGTATGGTAAGGTAACATAAGGTCAGGTTAGGCACGGTAAGGTAAGGTAAGGTAAGGTCAGGTACGGCAAGGTATGGTAAGGAAAGAGTTACGACAAGGCAAGGCAAGATTGAGGAAATTCGGTGAGAAATAGGAAATACCTGAGGATTCCAGAAAGTGTTGCAAGTCCGGAGGGCTCTCTTGTCTGGCGTATGGGTTTTGTTTGTAGTCGTCTTAAAGTTACAGTTTTGATCTCTGCAATAACATAACATAACATAATACAACATAACATGGCATAGCGACAATAATAATAATAATAATAATAATAATAATAATAATAATAATAATAATAATAATAATAATAATAATAATAATAATAATAATAATAATAATAATAATAATAATAATAATAATAATAATAATAATAATAATAATAATAATAATAATAATAATAATAATAATAATAATAATAATAATAGTAAAAAAAATAAATAATAATAATAATAATTATTAGAAATAGCCGCAGCTCTAAAGAAATCCAAATACGCGGAGCTATTGTTGAGATACAGCTTCACTCCAATCGCAATAGAAACGATGGGACCCATGGACCATGAATGCTTGGCGTTCATCAAAGAACTCGGCCGACGGTTGACGAGAATAACGGAAGATCCTCGAGAAACCTTCTTCCTGTTACAAAAACCATCCATCACAATCCAGAGGTTCAATGCTATCGCGTGCCTAGGCACGATGGGGAACCAGAATCCCGATTCTAATGTAACCGGATAATCATAACGCAATAATGATAATAATAATAATAATAATAATAATAATAATAATAATAATAATAAAATGTTAACATCATTAATAATGATTTGCAAGATAATAATAATGATGATGATGATGATGATGATGATGATGATGATGATGATGATGATGATGAAGAAGATGATGATGATGATGATGATGATGATGATGATGATGATGATGATGATGATGATGATGATGATGATGATGATGATGATGATGATGATGATGATGATGATGATGATGATCGTCATCATGATCATAACCACATGCATGAACATAATAATCGTAATAACTGTAATCAAGGCAATAATACGAATACCTTCTGTAAACTGCCGGAGGTACCAAGGTGTGTCCGAATCTCATGGCAGCTGACTGGAAGACATGGGCGACCTGTGGATGGATTTTCTGGTTGTATTCTGCAGAAGGTCATCATCTATTTATTTGTCTGATTATCTGTTTATCTATCTGTTGGTCTATTGGTCTATCTGACTACCCATCTACCTATCTACCCGTCTATCTGTCTGTATGTCTGTCTGTCTTTCTGTCTAGTTATCTGTTTGTCCGTCTGTCTGCTTATCTGTCTGTCTACCTCTAGTGCAATAGAAATCAATGCAAGTATCGTTCAAGGGTCTGGACTGGGACCTATACACTTTATAATAGTAACATCTAAACTGAAGCCACGTCACTCCACAAATATAATGGTAAAGTATGCGGATCACAGCTGCATCCTAATTGCTCTCCCATCATAACCAACCCAACACATGTTCTGCAGCAGTTATTGCCTCCAGAGAAAACTGTTGTATACTCACTGCGCCCCAGATCACACAGTAGAATTATACCCAATGCTAACTCTATAGCTCGTAAAACCTTTGTGTTTCGATTGTTATAATTTTACTTAAAATAATTTTATGAACTACGTACACCAAATCGCGGTTAGCAGTTGGTTTTGAATAAAGGATATACTTATTTACTTTACTAACTTACTGTTGGTCTGTCTGTATGTCCATCCATCCATCCATCCATCCATCCATCCATCCATCCATCCATCCATCCATCCATCCATCCATCCATCCATCCATCCATCCATCCATCCATCCATCCATCCATCCATCCATCCATCCATCCATCCATCCATCCATCCATCCATCCATCCATCTATAGCAATTAAAGCGCGCTTAAAGTCAGTATATCTAGGGATCTCTCTGGTTGTTTTTATGTTCTTCTTAAGACAACAATTCTATTTGATCGGGCCTTGGTCTGGAGCGCCTTTGAGTAGATTCCTTGAAGGGACGCTATATAAATTTGATAGATAGAAAGTTAGACAGACAGACAGACATACAGACACACAGACAGACAGACAGACAGACAGATAGATAGATCTAAATCATAAAAAGTATTTTTATTGTCATCAGCATCTTCACCTTCCTCCTCTTCTTCTTCCTCCTCCTCCTCCTCCTCCTCCTCCTCCTCCTCCTCCTTCTCCTCTACCTCAATGAACCTCATTTGCTCCTCTTCCTATTCATCCTAATCCTTCTCTTCCTCCTCTTCGTCCTCCTCTTCCTTCTAAGCACCGCGATCACTGTTGCTCAATATATGTCTGAAAATAACACGGCCATTTCGTTAGCTCATCATAGCCCGACTGTTTTCAATTGCCAAGTCTCAACACACTTACTGTATGGAGGAAACAATGACGGCAATGGCTGGTTGTCATTTACGGGCCCCAGCCAACTTGGCAGCCAATCGTCTACAAAGTGCAACAGTTTTCAATGGTAATGGTAATTGCAAATTTATATAGCGCCCCCGCCAGAGAGACTCATCAGAGGCTCTCCCGTCCTATAGGACAATGAAACCATGATCGAACACAATGATTTTCAATCGTTTGCGGATAAACTCATCTCACTAACTTACCTTACCTGTCATAGGCGTCTGCAGTAATTTTTCCATGTGGGGGGCGGCAATAATTTCTAGAGAGGACGCAATTTTTGTAGGAGGGAGCAAAATGAGGTTTTTTGCATCGAATAGCTGAATAATAAAGTGTTTTTAGCATTGAAAATCGCGTTGGGACTGTGGGAATAATCATAAAAATCAAAAGATTTTATTTATTTTAATATTTTCAAAATCCATGGGGCAAATGCCCCCTTGCATCCCCCTCCGGACGTCCATGTTACCTGTACCTGTTTTTTTTTTATCAACTTCCATCGTGAGAGAGAGAGAGACAGGAAGACAGCTTCTATAGCGCTGGTGTATAATGCAGAAGGCATCAACCGATGGCACACCAAAACCAAGCCGTAATCAGGTCAATATCCAGGAGATCAGTCCGTAAGACAGAGAGGCAACCTATGGTGGACGAACAATTCGAAAGAGGTAAGTATTAAGCTGGGAACGAAATGACACAAGTGACTGCGCAGAAAGAACCTTCACACCGCCGCTATAGAAGTTGTCTCTCTGTCTTATCGACTGATCTTCTGGATATTGAAATAATTTCGGCTTGGTTTTGGTGCGCCATCGGTTGATGCCTTGTATATTAGCCATCGGCGCTATATAAATTACTAAATTGAATTGAATTGAATTAAACTTAAATTTGTCAAAAATTAATTTATATTAGATTACATTAAATTAAATTGAATTAAATTAGATTAGATTAAACTAAATTAAGTTAAATTGAATTAAATGTATTAAATTACATTTATAAAATAAAATTTATAAAAAAAGTTATTAAATTGAATTAATTAAATTTATTTTAAAAAAATTAATCAAATTAAATTTATTAAATTAAATTAATTTAATTAAATTTATTAAATTAAATTTATTAAATTAAATTTATTACATTAAATTTATTAAATTAAATTTATTAAATTAAATTAATCAAATTAAATTAAATTAATTGCCTGGTGAATTGCTATCGTCCAGATCCTGGCTTTGTTGAACAGCTTCTCATCTTTCCAATCGGGATGTTCGCCCTTGAACCTACGGGCGAGAAAGTTGTGGTAGCGGTACCAGAGGATTCCGAAGGTCAGCAGAAAGGGGCTTTCATTGCCACGCGGATTTCCAATGGCTACAAAGATAACTATGTTATTTGCTAATCAGTAAATTGTGTTTCTTAGATGTCGGTCAGAAGCCTTGTGCATTAGACAAGGGAGCGACCGAAGTCATTAAGTAACGGCTACAGCCAATGTAAACAATGGGGTCTCTCGCACTGGGAGCGCTTCTGAATGGCCCTCCCGCTAGAAGCGCTTTATAAATATCTGAATACAATACAATACAATACAATACAATTTTGCCCAGCACTGTTTGCGCTTAGCTTTATGGGAGTAGCACTTACGAAATTTGGAGTCTACGCTTACGGTGATCTCCACAATCGACTTACTGAAGAATCGGTTGATGGGCTTGAGGAAATGATCCCTCGGTGGGGGTGGATTGGCGAAGGGAAGACGGATGTTGTTGATGGCCGGGAAGTCCTTATCCGAGTCTACTCCGCCTTTGTTGTCCATTGTTGACCTGAGGAGACCGTTCTTGAAGAGGCGCAGGCTGTCGGCCCACGTCTTATGAGGTCCGTACATGAGGCTCCCGTCGAAGTAGGCGCTGATCCCGTTCAGCTGGATGGACAGAAACCACGTGTAGACACCGTTGCGTTGTGCTATGCTATGTTGTGCTATGCTATGTTGTGTAATGTTATTTTGTGTTACGCTATGTTTGTAATGTTATTTTGTGTTATGTAATGTAATGACATGCTGTTATATACGATGCTACGTTATGCAATGCTGTGCTATACTATGTCATGCTATGCTACGATATTCTATTACATAAGATGCTTCATCACGCTACGTTATGTTATGCTAAGCTATGATATGCTATTATATAAGATGCTACGTTAGGCTACGTTATGCTATATGCTATGCTGATATGTTATTATTCAATATGCTACGTAACGCTACGTAATTCTATGCTATGCTCTACTATTATATAAGATGCTACGTTCGGTTACGTTATGCAATGCTGTGATATGCTATTACATTTGGCTACGTTATGCTATGGTATGATATGCTATAACATATTACATAGCCTGTTCGGCTACGTTATGTTTTGCTATGCAATGTTATGATATGCTATGCTAAGCTGTGCCATGCTATGCTATTATAGAAGACTAGAATATTTTCCCGTCATATATGACGGTTTGATGAGTACTCCCGTCAGATTGTGTGCATAGGGAGATGTTGTGCGGTAGGGAGTGAGTCAGAGACCGTCTGTCTGGCTGTGCGTCTGTGCGTCTACCAGCCTAGTGCCCAGTATTCGTGGGCCTGTCCAATTTTGGGCCAGACCCAGTAACACTCCATAAGGCCGGCTCGGCCGGAGGGTCGGCCAGCGGCCTGTCAGGGACGTTCCATACATTCGACAGCGCAGCGGCCGTGTGCATTCTAGACATTCCAGAGCGTTTATCAACACACAGAGCTGGCAAGCTACGTAATAGGATGCTACGTTATACTATGCTATGCTACCATATGTTATGCCAACCTGTTCCCGAGGTACGTTGGGCGATAACCCTGTCCTCTGATCGTAGCGAGTCCTGAGAAGAGGGATGACCCTGTCTCCTTTTCCCATAGGGTCGAACTCCGGATGACCCGCTGGAATCGGAATGTTGAAGTACTCCGGAGGACATCCGGACGCCTGGGCGTCCAGAACCTCCTCAACCAACTGCTGCCCTGGAAACATTACACGTCAACGTAATCGTAATCGTATTTTGGTAAATTCCGAATTTACAAAACGCTACGCACAGGAGAATCGCCGGGCACTGGTTTATTCATGAGCGTTACGTCGTATCAGAGAGGTTGTCCAGTGGGCTGTCATGTGAAGATCCAAGTCCGGTTGTCAAATCAGATAACAGAACAGCACATCTATGCATGTATGACTGTATAATTATGTGTGTATGCATGTATGTATGGATTGTATGGTTCTAGGACGTTTGGTCAACGGACGATTGGTCAACGGACGATTGGTCACGGACGATTCGTCAACGGACGATTGGTCAAGCGGACTGTTCGTCAAGGGGACTGTTGATCAAAGGTCCTTTCGTCAAGAGGACGGTTGATCAAAAATTTAAATTTTCGATATTAGAGACGCTTTTAAAATATATCACTTCTCTTATCAGTACAAACAACTGCACTGGCACAGATATACGATAACCCTTTGAAATCGACGACCACTAATTATCCCTAGACAGACCAATTAAGCCATTACAAAACCAGGCATCTTTACATGCACAGCAAAGCGTAGCCCATACACAAATAAAACAAATATTGTGAATTGGTCGGAAAAGTCAGATATGGTTTGGGGGATATGGAAGATCGAACGTGCTAATATGCTATTGCACATGTGTCTCACAATTAGGTACCTTCGTGTTTTAACTATTTGACTACATTTGATATAAAAACTACTACATTAAAGTGTATTATTTTGAGGAATAACAATGCCTATAACCTCATTGATTGCTTTATAAACTATTAACTTTATAACCTCATTGTTTACTTAATAAACTATAAACTTTATAACCTCATTGATTGCTTTATAAACTTTTGATCAACCGTCCTCTTGACGAAAGGACCCTTGATCAACAGTCCTCTTGACGAACAGTCCGCTTGACCAATCGTCCATTGACCAATCGTCCGTGATCAACCGTCCGTTGACCAACCGTCCTTTGACCAAACGTCCGCATACCGGATTGTATGCGTATACAAGCACGTATGTGTTTTTGCATGGAATGCATGGATATATGTATGCATAATTGCATATATTCATGGATGATTGCAAACATGTCTGTATGTTTGTATGTTTCTCATCACACACACACACACAAACACACACAAACACACACACACACACACACACACACACACACACACACACACACACACACACACACACACACACACACACACACACACACACACACACACACACACACATATATGCATGAATGAAGGTACCAGTGTACGAATGCATAAATGTATGTGTGCTTGTGTGTACGTGTGTCTATATACTTACTTGCCTATGTATATATCCAGCAATTTTTATAGCGCTGTAATATAATAATAATAAAAATAATAATAATAATAATAATAATAATAATAATAATAATAATATTTATTCTTTAATTAAGCGCCTGCAAACGCACTGCGCTGTACATGTACATGTTATGCGATAAATCTTAACTAGTTAACTACTAACAGAACAGACAGCCTGCAATACACGGCGCAAATTGCAGCCTACAAAGCATGTCCGCCTATGGGACTCGATCCGTGTACCTCTCGCACTCTACGCCAGATGTTTTCCAATGCGCTATCGGGCCCATAACCTAGACTTACCGAAGAAGACTAGGAGAGCTGTTCGGTTCTTGTGAGAACCAAGTCCGGTGGATCCGTTGAAGACTACTTGACTGATGCTGATGGGGTTGGGCCGGTTGGCCCCCGAGGGATGGTAGACCCCGTCGCTGTAGGCAGGGGGTAGGAGACGAAGAAGGGGAGTCTCTACAACAGAAATGAGATGAGGTTTAGACGTTTCTATGCATTGGTAATTGCAGACGCAGTCGCAGTTGTAACTTTAGCCGTAACTGTAACTGAAGTTGTAATTGTAAGTGTAATTGTAATTGTAGCTGTAACCGTTACCGTAACTGTAACCGTTACAGTAATCGTAACTGTAACCGTAACCGTAACTGTAACCGTAACTGTAACCGTAACTGTAACTTAACCGTTCCTGTAGCTGTAGCTGTAACTGCAGCTGTAAGCGTGGCTGAAACTTTAGGGTGTAACTTTTAACTCTTATATTGTTATTGTAATTACAATTGTAACTAAATATGAATGCCTTGATTTGAGTCTGTTTTTTAAGTGTGATTTAATTCAGCCATCACTGACTTGTGACTCGACTCCATTTCGAAATGTCATCGCCAGCAGAATTCTGCTTCAATTCGGGCAATGATAAGATGATCAGCAGCTGCTGGTGCCATCAATTCCAATTGTTCCTTGTCTGTGAGACATCTGGCCATAATTATACCGGATATGATCTAATATGCCATCTTTAAAAGATTAACTATGTTGGATTAGATGAAATTATTGACGTTGGATTAGTTTATGACAGCGGGTTTACTCAGCTCAAATTGATTGCACTGGATTGAATTTTATTGATCGATTGGATTGAATTTTATTGATTGATTGGATTGAATTTGATTTGATTGATTGATTGGATTGAATTTGTTTGAATTTGATTGATTGGATTGAATTTGATCGATTGGATTGAATTTGATTGATTGATTGGATTGAATTTGATTGATTGGATTGAATTTGATTGATTGATTGGATTGAATTTGATTGATTGATTGGTTTGAATTTGATTGATTGAATTTGATTTGATTGATTGATTGGATTGGATTTGATTGAATTTGATTGATTGGATTGAACCTAATTGATTGATTGGATTGGATTGGATTGAATTAGATTAGATTAGTATGGAATGGATGGTTCGGCTCTACGTGTTTGCGAGAGCTTCAAGTAGCGCTTGCTTCAGAATTCTCGAGGCTATGATTACGTTTTTTGAACTTCAGTGTCATTCTGAGAGCCACCGAAAAATTCCATATTAATGTATAGAAATATTCTTTCTCTTCCTCTCTGTTTGTCTCTATCTGTATATGTCTGTCTTTCTGTCTGTCTTTCTGTCTGTATCTGTTTGTATCTCTAACTCTCCCTCGCTCTCTCTGTCTCTTGCTGTCTGTGTGTCTGTGCGTCTCTCTTTCTCTTTTTTGTCTCTGTCTCTGTATCTCTGTCTCTCTGTCTCTGTCTCTGTCTCTGTCTCTGTATCTCTGTCTCTGTCACTCTGTCACTCTCACTGTCTCACTGCCTCACTGCCTCACTGTCTGTCTGTCTGTCTGTCTGTCTGTCTGTCTGTCTGTCTGTCTGTCTGTCTCTCTCTCTGTCTCTCTCTCTGTCTCTCTCTCTTTATTATAGCAGTAACCGGAGATCAACAACATAAATAATGGTTTAAAACTAAACTTTGAAACCGGCTCACATTTCACTGAATCGTTCAAAACCGAAAATGCAAGCGTAACTATTTGAGAATAACGTAAACTCTGAAATCGGCTCTTTCCTTTCTCGACAATAAATTGTGTCATCTGCTTTTAAGTTTTTTCATGTTTTGGCATGTAATTTGTTGCTTTGTTGCCTTGTTGCATTGTTGTTTGAAAGTTCCCTGTCACAATTTGTGGTTGATTGTTTAGTTACATAGTCAGGGTTTAATCTCTGAGTCTTGGACAGGCGTCATGTTAGAGATCTGAATGAATGAATGAATGAATGAATGAATGAAGGAATGATGGATGGAGTGATCGATAGAGGGATTGATTGATTTATTTATTGATTGATTGTCTATATGTCTTTCTACCTGACTGCATTTCTGTGTCTGTCGGTCTTTCTATGTGACTGTCCATCTGTCTGTGTGTTTGTTTATCTGTCTTTCTGGCTGGCTGGCTGGACGGCTGACTGACAAATAAGGAAATAAAAGCTGACATACCTGCGGCGCCCCAATGTGGGTGAGCGAAGTTGTTGTACCACCCGTCGTAGGGAGGGTACTCGACCTCTTCCTCTTCATGCTCCTTCTTCTGTCCTATGGCCACTCCTTCAAATACACAAACAGAATCACAATGTACACAGAAAGGCAGACAAAATTTAACAGAATTTGGTAGACACAAGAAAGATGTACAGACAGACAGACAGACAGACAGACAGACAGACAGACAGGAAAAATAGACAGACAGTAGGGCACAAACGTATAGTGGCGGAGTTCAGTAGACGAGTAACACTCACAAGCACAATATATAAAGCGCAGGTTCCAAAAGTTACCGCCTACGCGGCAGGCCAATGTGCGCACGCCGAAAACAATTAGAGGGGTCTACAGGATAACAATGTACAGAACATTGTGTATTGTATTGTATTTCAAAACTAATAAAGCGTCTCTACCCAGAGCCCACCAATCAGAGGCGCTCCCGGTGCGACAGTTCTCCGGGAATGAAGGCAAGTTTTAAGAGAGCGAAAAGCTGCGGTAGGACCACCAGATAGTACTTACTACAGCCCGGACCGAAGGAAGAAGCTGATTCCACAGTGAAGGGCCGATACTAATAATGGAACGAGACTGGGCCAAGACCGTTCGAAGTGTATGCTACATGCATTCATTCAACACAGTAATTCCAATATCTTCTTTACAGCAATAGCGGAGGATTCTCTTTGAGTTTTCTAGTACACTGCTTTTAATCGAGAGGAATCCTACATTAGTCCCGCACTAGTGACTAACTGCCGGCTTGTGTCTTAGCATTGCGCTGATGTCGTCATCGTTAACTCCTAAATTCTAAAGCGCCAATCGAAAGCCAAGCGCAGGGTGCCAGCTTTTAAAGAGCGCTGCATCAAGTCAGAGGGGTTTCCGAGGATAGGCATTGGAGATCCGAGTCCACTTTCCAGAGGGTCTAGATCATGAGGTACAGTCATTCGCCGATGGTGACCAATCACTGACCATGACGCCGGATCTACATTTTGTATTGTATTGTATCTAGAAATTTATAAAGCGTCTCTCGCAGAATAACTATTCTGAAGCACTCTCAGCACAGAAGCCCCGGGGAAACAGAAATGCCTTTAAGGAACGCGAGACCGATGAGGAAAGCCAGTCATTATAAGTTTGGCCCTGAGCAGAGGGGGAAGGTCATTCCATTCCACATTGACCCAATGTCGTATAGAAGTGCTGTGCGTTTGCCAGCGCTTCTTAATAAAGAATATACTTACTTACTTAAGTAGGAAGATGATCTGTTGGTTGTAAATTGGAGCATAAATTTATTGGGCGAACATTAGACCGGATTTAGAAGAAAAAACCATCGATGTCGGATGTACAACCAATTACCGAAGGTGACCATGACGCCGGAACAAAATTGACCCAGTGTGTGTGAGTGTGTGTGTGTGTGTGTGTGTGTGTGTGTGTGTGTGTGTGTGTGTGTGTGTGTGTGCTGGCTAGGATAAGCTGTCACTGCAGTGGGTTTGTAGACTTAGCAGAGTGCGAATAGCAGGTAGTCAGATTAGTTAGTAGCTGGATTAGTTAGTGCTTTGGGTAGTTCATAGTCAGGTTAGTTAGTAGTTAGGTTAGTTAGTAGTTGGTGAGTTAGTGGCTAAGTTAGTTAGTAGGGGAGAGTTGCCATAGATGGACCACCTAAGGGAAACCGAGGTTTACTGAATGAATGCTACCGAATTTCTAAAAGGAAATTGTGCCATATGATGGGCTGATTGGTCAAGTATGTTGTTCATAATCAAGGGACAGATAGTATTCATGCATTTATGAAAAATGACTAAAACAACTTGAGCTCTAATAAGTCCAATCAAGGCAACCTATTTCCTTAAATGGACGACATGGTGTCCTTGATTGGACCAGTTGCCCTGAATGGGACATATTATTTTAAAGACGTTTCTTAAAGATAATTTGCAATAAAAAACACTTTAAACGTTTTACAACACTTATTGTCTAAAACATGCAATAAAGGCGTCTGTATCTAACTGTCAAATTACTATAAAAGTAGTAGACATCAACTTAATATAATGACTAACATAACCACTGCCAGTAGACTAATTAGGTGTACATTGTCAGAATCACTAGTTAAATAATTATAGACTACATAGTTAACTATAGACTAATTAATTGCGACTAAATTATTAGTTTAGTCTTTAATTAATGCTTAGTTGCAACCATTTGAGTCTAAAACTTGACAATTAATAGGGTCCTACTTAGAGGAATTACACAGAGTTTACACAGAGGAACACATCATCATCAAGCAGTCCCCGCATTTTCTTTCACTCGTAGACATCTACATATACAACTGAAAGAAAATGTTGTTCGACATAATACAAGCCAATGGAACTTATTATTATATAAATAAGCAACTCAACCACAGTATAACATTGCAAGTGCCGGTGTCCTTAAATGGACCACCCCAAATAATCGATCCAATTCAGGAAAATAAGCGTGGTCCATTCCAGGCAACACGGACTACTTCTGCTTACACTGCGATAGTTCAACCCACGTCAGTATTAGCCTAAAATCACTTATTGTCGCTCAAACACGAAACCTGGCTATAACTAAAACAAATTTTATTACATTTTTAAAAGCTGATCTTAAATGTATATCCTCGTTGTCAGGTACGGCTAAAAATAGATCAGAACTACACGAAATATAGTTTTAACCGCAATTTAATAAATGTTTAGTATTCCGTATAACTGCCTATATCGATACGATCAATATTCAACTGCGCAAGAATACAACAGTTGATAATGATAACGAGGTTAAATGGGTATCTAGGGTGTAAATCGGCTGTGGTCCAATTAAGGCAACGGTCCATTTGGGGCAACTCTCCCCTAGTTGGATTAGTTAGTAGTCAGGTTAATCAGTAGTTGGGTTAGTTAGTAGTTGGGTTAGTTAGTAGTCAGGTTAGTTAGTAGTTAGATTATGTACTTGCTGTTCAACAACGCTGTGTCATACCAAAGATCCTAAGCTTCGCCCTCCTCCTTTACCCAGGCTTGGGACTTGCACTGCGAGACGGTCATTTGTTTATAGCCGTCGTAATCGTAATCGTAATCGTACATTTATATAGCGCCACTTAAACAGAAACTCCTTAGATGCTTTTCGTAATGTTGTCCTACAGAGAAAGACGGTGTATACTAAATGTTCACAGAAAGCTCCTTCCCCTACATACCAGACTGAACTATTTCATACCTGTGAAAATCACGAGGAGGCAGAATCTAACGGCCGTTCTTCGGGACAACATTGCCGCTACAAAACTCCGACCAGGAAGCCAGTGGCTACAGCGGAACAAACTCCACAGTTACCCTTTGTCTTTGAGTCGAACAAGTGACACCACTAGAGATTACCGGTCTGTGCCAGCCAACTGCTGTGAATAGGCGTCATCTGAAGTCGGAGCGGAGAAGAGGATCCGGGTTTCAGACCCGTTAATAGGACAAAAATTGATGGTTGGCTAGCCAAATCGCTGACCATACACTGTCAGTGGGCAGATGAGACGGCGAGGGAGAGGACGCCATACGCTGAGGCTGAGAAAAATGAAGTCGCTAATCCTTCATACCCATGGCTGTCATTTTCTTACCCTACCTTAACTTTCGTTATGTGGCGGTCAAGGCCACAGTGCGTAAGTGGGAGGATTTATTTTATGCGAATAGCATCGTTTTCTTTAAGTTTACATGCGAAGGGAACAGCATCGTTTCTCTTAATTTTTCATGCGAAGGCCCAGCATCGATCATTTAATTTTTATTTAATTTCAATAGGCAACTGGCCGGCAACGACCGTGGCAGGGAAGCCCGATCGACGGTCTGAAGCCAGCGCATAGCGAGCAGACGCGCTCATTAGGGATGCATAGAGCCTGCCTCACGGTGCGCTGCTTTATACGTGAAGAGTTGGTTCGACTCTTCATACATAGCAATACTGTTAAACAGCGTTGTTGGTTAGCGACTCAGTTACCGATTCAAATATACTGCACTCAGTGTGGTAGGCGAGTGATTTTGGTTACGACCGAGTCAGAGTTCGAGTTTCCGGTTAGTACGAATATATTTACGGACGAAAGGGGCGTCCGAATAATATAATCAGGCGATCCCGAGTACAGCTAAAGAAGTTCACTGTTGGGAGACGGGTCGACAGCGCCGATCCGGCGGGTTGGATCCCTCCGTTGATCGCGAAGCGGTCTAGATCCCGATCGTGGGAAATCTACGGCTGAGTAATACTCGGGGAAGGATACCGTTGATACACAGGAAAACTAATTCAGTGTGAGATCGAAAACCAGGGTGAATTTGGCGACGGGCAGGAAAGTCCCTCTTGGGTTTTGAAGAACTCCGCGATCGGAGCTTGTCCGGTAACCCATGAGAGTAAAGGTGACCTTCTTAGGGTAGCCATTTTCTGGAATTCTGAAATCCTTGAAACCAAGAGTAAATTTGGCGTCGGGCAAGGAAATCCCTCTTGGAGTTCAAAGAACTCCAAGATCCGACAGTGTTTGGTTTTATCCACTGAGGTGAGTTTTACGCGAATTCGGCGTACTCGACACAAGGGAAGTTCTACGCGCTTTCGGCGTACTCGGCCGGGAAGATTTTACGCGGCTTCGGCGTCTTCGGCTGGGAGAGTTTTACGCGACTTCGGCACTCGGTGAAGTGACCGTCGGGATACCTGAAAAAACCCATTTAGTACAAAAACGATAATAAGGGTAAATTTGGCGACAGGCAGGATCGGAGCTTGTCCGGTTACCTGTGGGAGTAAGCGTGACCTTCGTTAGGGAACCAAAATTCGGAAATTCTTGGGAACAAAATTCAGGACATTCTGGTAACCTTACGGGGTCGGCGTTACATTTGGATTGTGACACTTGGATGGCTGACACGCCGGTGGAGCGTTGGAGGGGCTCCATCGCCCGGTAACTAAAAATAGTTACTGGGAAAGACCACTGTTACCGAGAGACCGCAGTACGGGAAAAGACCGCCCGACAACTGATTACAGTGCGGTAAGACCAGGAAAAACGATAGAGTCAGGAAAATCTTGTATTCAAACCAATCGTTATTCAGAGCAAATAACTTGGTGATCGAAACACGTAGTTCCGAGAACTGACCGAAGTGCGAAGTAGGGCCCACCTCGTGCGCCGGTCGGAACACAGTTCTGCGTGCGGTTAGGGAGGTTTTAGACCTAGAACCTGTCCTATCAGAAAAGAGTGTCGTGAGACCAGTACACCGCGTTAATATCACATGTGCATATATTATCGCAAGATGTTCGCGTGTTTGAGACAGCACGACGTGACGACTCGTCAGATGTACACCTTGTCCTCTCGGACAAGAGAACGTTCAGAGTTTTCCCCTATTGACGATAACTCGAGAGTCATGAGATGCAGAATGGTACGTGAGGGTTCGGTTAAGGTGGAGAAAAAGAGGAAGTCTTTGACTAAGAGATCTCACAGGAAGCTGAGGACTCCTGCCGGCAAGAGAGCGAACCCTGTTCTAAAGGACGGCCATCCTGAGGACGAGGACGTTGCCCACCCGGCGACCGCGGCAGTGGCAGAGTCCGAAAGTGAGATGGAGCTTGACAGCGACACTGTTCGCAAACAAGCGATACCCTCGGGACCTCCTCTTGGAGAAATGGGCACTGAGAGCGGAGACAGGGAACCGCTCGTCTACAGCAGAAGTAGACAGGATAGTGACCCGGGCGACTCCAGAAGGTCAGTTGGCTGGAGCCGAACCCAGCCCGACGACGAAGCAGCGTCTCGGGTAAGACCGACACAAATTGGTACCACGTCTGATGAAGGGTTAGTTGATCTCGAGCGACGAACGTCACAGTTACATACTCTCACTTTAATTTGTTAGATATAGATAGATAGATAGCTAGATAGATAGATAGATAGACAGACAGACAGACAGACAGACAGACAGACAGACAGACAGACAGACAGACAGATATATAGATAGATAGATAGATGATAGGTAGGTAGGTAGGTAGGTAGGTAGGTAGGTAGGTAGGTAGGTAGGTAGGTAGGTAGGTAGGTAGGTAGGTAGATAGGTAGATAGGTAGGTAGATAGATAGATAGATAGGTAGATAGATAGATAGATAGATAGATAGATAGATAGATAGATAGATAGATAGATAGATAGATAGATAGATAGATAGATAGATAGATAGATAGATAGATAGATAGATAGATAGATAGACAGATTTACAGATTTACAGATTTATATATAGCTGACAGACGTATAAATACTAATACCCGATTGCTTAAGATTAAATGTGTTGGTCTATCAGTTTGGAACGGGCTATCTGTGAACAATAAACGATTTTAAAAGCAAATACGAATTCTGTTAAATGCCTGATAATGTGATTGCACCCTATGTATTCTGTTATCTAGGTTATCCCAACAATTGTCTTATATATATCTAAATTTGATTTACTTTAACACTTAATTTTCTAGTCATGTGCTGTTTGTCTAACATTTTATCATCATATGCATTATGACATTTTGTGTTCATGGGCGTCCGCATGAATTTTTTTAGGGGGTCAAACATTTTTTGTAGGCGGGGGTGGGGCAAAATGACGTTTTTGCATAGAATTGCTATTCATGAACAAAGAACACACGACAACTTTAAAAAATAATGGTCAGGACTTAAACTAAATAATTAAGTGTTTTTCCGCATTTAAATTTGTGTGAAACTGTTGTAATTATCATAATAGTCAAAAGATTTTATTTTTTTTAAATATGTGCAAAATCCAGGGGAAGCAAATGCCCCCTTGTCCCCCCTCGGGATGTCCATGAATGTGTTCTCATTGTACATCTCCGGCTCTCATCTTTTTATAGTTTGCTTTCAGTTTTATTTTCTGTACGATTGTACAAAGTTTGTTTCAATTCAATTCAATTCAATTCAACTTTATTGATCCGAATTCAATGCAAAAGTACAGTAGGCACCAATCGGAATGTAAAAACATTCGGGATACAATACATGTCAACTTACGCCAACGTAAGGCTTAACAACGTACGCGTACCGTACGTACGTTATAGAAAAAAAATAAACGTACGTTCCGTACGTACGGTCGCACACTGACATTTTCTGGGATCGATAAAAATGATAGATAGATGATAGATAGATAGATAGACGATAGAAATATAGAAAGATAGAAAGATAGAAAGATAGAAAGATAGATAGATAGATAGATAGATAGATAGATAGATAGATAGATAGATAGATAGATAGATAGATAGATAGACAGATAGATAGATAGATAGATAGATAGATAATAGATAGATGATAGATAGATGATAGATAGATGATCGATAGAAAGATAGAAAGATAGAAAGATAGATAGATAGATAGATAGATAGATAGATAGATAGATAGATAGATAGATAGATGGATGGATGGATGGATGGATGGATGGATGGATGGATGGATGGATGGATGGATGGATGGATGGATGGATGGATAGATACATAGATAGATAGATAGATAGATAGATAGATAGATAGATAGATAGATAGATAGATAGATAGATAGATAGATAGATAGATAGATAGATAGATAGATAGATAGATAGATAGAGCCTCGCCTTTCTATCGGAAATTGGTCGCCGGCTGTCGAAAACCACCGATGACTCCCGCGAAACAAACTTCCTATTCAAGAGTCTATCGGTGATGGTGCAGCGGTTCAACGCAGTGGCTTTCCAAGGCGCCATGTCAAAGCTGCCCGGACCCAAAGAACAACCCGTCGATACCCATCGTTCTCTTAACGAAGGCAGCGGCGTGGAACTCGATTTTCTGAATGTGAAGATGTCAGCAAGACCATAATAATAATAGTAATAATGATAATAATAATAATAATAATAATAATAATAAAAATAATAATAATAATAATAATAATAATAATAATAATAATAATAATAATAATAATAATAATAATAATAAAAATAATAATAATAATAATGGCGCGTGTGACAATGGAATTTTCCGCCTATAAAAAGATGGCGGATCATCGAAAATAGCCATAACTTCGATGGAACGCAGCAGGCGGTCAAGGCACGCCAGCCGACCAGGCGTTAGGCCGTAGTAAATTGTGAAGCAATGGTCAAGTCAGGATGTGATGAAGGAATGGACCAGACGTCAGCCAATTGGCGTCGATGGGTACGAATAAATGACTACTAATAAGTTGTATCACGTTTCACTGTGCTCTATTGTGTTCTGATACGCTTCACTGTGTTCTAATGTGTTGATAGTGTTATATTATATTCTATCGTGTTATGCTATGTTTTATAGTCCGATTTGCTCTATATTATGTTCTGAAATGCAGTATCCCGTTCTAACTTGTTCTGAAGTGGCCCATTGCCGTCACGAACTTTATTTGTAATCTGAGTAAATCGTGTAACACATAACAAGAATCACAAGGAAAAATAAACTTCACTGTTGTGAATAGAATAACAGAAGCACAATAGATAATGTAACTGCTAAAATGGAGAATATAAAAATAGAGCATTAGAGTCAGAAAAATTGCATAAAAAGCATTCAACTGGTTAAAATAAGTGGTTGAGACTTCTTTTATCTCTAACAATCTATAATTTAAGTTTACGTTCAGTGGATTTGAACCCCCACCCTCTCTGTCGACAGTTTAGCACGCTAGCCACTAGACTATCGGGCAACCCTTGAGAACGGAAGAGAATTAATATGTTCGCAGAAAAGTGGAAAATGGTCATTTATCTGATTGGATAACAAACATAAAGAGCTTTTCATGAAACCATCGAATTGAAGTGAAATCCTAAAGGCCAGCGCGTTGTCATAGAAACTGCTATACTTTAAAATATCCCAAGTATCATAGTAACCGAATGTTGCCATGGGAACAACAGCAGCTGAAATACTTGATAGCCCTGTACTAGAACGTTGCTATAGTAACATAATGCTGTCATAGGAACAGCAGCTGCATTACTTAAAAATACCCATAGTTTCAGAACGTTGCTATAGCAACTAAACAACCGAAAAGAAGGAAAGACGTCATGGGAACACAATGACATAGTAACCCAGGCGCGTCTTGACCACATAAAATAACCCTAACTTTAGAACGTTGCTATAACAACTGACGTAATATATAAGCACTGCTTCGAAATGACAGAGTCAGTAGCACAAACATCAAGAAATCACCATTGAGAATAACCACCATTGCTTCATGTAACTGCTGGACACAACTGCTACATAAAACTGATACAACTGCTATACAACTGTACCAACAGAATTGCATCAAACTACTCCATAAATACTCCCCATCTGCTATGAGCTGGGATAGAAAACTACTACACAATAACAAAGAAATTGCCACATAACTGCTACAAAATTGCAAAATAACTGTCATAGCTGCTACGCAACTGCTACAATTTCGCAGAAGAACTGAGTCATAACTGCTACATATTGCAACTTGTAGCACTTACATAGCTGCAACATGACTGCCTAATAACTGCACAAGATCTGTGTCATTCCTGCTACATAACTGCTAAACAATTGCACAAGAACAGCTACATAAATGCTACAAACTGTCAAGAGAACTAGGTGACAGCTGCTACATATTGCATCATGTAGCAGTTACATATCTTCTACCTAACTGCTACAAATACTGCATACGAACTTCTACATAACCACATCAAAACTAATAGAAAACTGTGAAAACATGCGGAATACATATTACACTGGAAGATATTAAATATTGTAGCATTTGACTCCACACCGTGACAACCGTGTTCAATATAGTTTGCCTCAATATTACGACATCCTCTTCAGGCTTTCGTTTTAGGAGTTAGTATACGATGCAGTGCTTCAGCCAATAGAGCGACAAGAGCGGCTTAGAAGTTCTCGTAGTGGTGGACGAAGAGAGCATCGTCCGTGTTGTTCTGGTTTTCATTGGAGCAAGCAGTCTCGACGCTCCGAGTCATCGGAGGAGGACCGCAGCTGAAGATGCCGAAAACGTTCGTCTGCAAGTTACAAGATCAAGCTTATTATTATTATTATTATTATTATTATTATTATTATTATTATTATTATTATTATTATTATTATTATTATCATGATTATTATTATTATTATAACTATAATTATTATCATTATTATTATTATTTCTACTACTACTACTACTACTACTACTACTACTACTACTACTACTACTACTACTACTACTACCACCACCACCACCACCACCACCACCACCACCACCACCACCACCACCACCACCACCACCACCACCACCACCACCACCACCACCACCACCACTGCTACAAATGATACATCAATATTCTTACTACTACTACTACTACTACTACTACTACTACTACTACTACTACTACTACTACTACTACTACTACTACTACTACTACTACTACTACTACTACTACTACTACCACTACCACTACCACTACCACTACCACTACTACTACTACTACTACTACTACTACTACTACTACTACTACTACCACTACCACTACTACTACTACTACTACTCCTACTACTGCTACTACTGCTACTACTGCGACTCCTGCTTCTCCTTCTCCTACTACTACTACTACTACTACTACTACTACTACTACTACTACTACTACTACTACTACTACTACTACTACTACTACAATTACTACTACTACTACTATTACTACTACTACTACTAGTAATACTAATACTACTACAACAACAACTACGCCAGTGGCGGCGATTTTGTTTCACAGGTAGGGGGACACTTTTGAACTGAACTAGTCAAAAAAGGTTATTTTTTTGGGTGTTTCTTCAAAATTGGGGTCGGGGGTCGGGAAATAATAGTGACTCACGTTAGCCATGTCACGTTAGGCGCTGCTGAGCACCGGATGAGTGGCGCCATAGCAAGTACGGTGCGATAATAATAATAATAATAATAATAATAATAATAATAATAATAATAATAATAATAATAATAATAATAATAATAATAATAATAATAATAATAATAATAATAATAACAACAATAATAATAATAATTATGGTGTGTCCCCCCACTCTTCAAGGTGGGGGTCTTGTCCCCCCTCGACCCCTCCGGAATCGCAGCCCATGACTATTACTACTATTACTACTACTGCTACTACTACTATCATTCGTAAAACCTGATTTCCACAAGTGTTTATAAATAGACTTTTAAAAACTTCTCAAGGTTGGGTATTCAAGACTCGAGCTCATAATTCAACTGCTCTATTCACCTCCAACAGTTGCGTCTCCCTTTACACCTCCTCTCATAGTCCTTAATATTGGAGACCACAGCCATTCAACTAGTTTTATGGCATGCATTCAGTAGTTGGAAATAACGAGACGGCCAACGTGGGACTCGGTTGGAATCAAGCAAGCGGAACTCTACCGGTTTTCTACTATCAAAACGGTCAGGAAACCTACTGCGAAGTACGTACAAGAATTTACCCAGCGCCGCAGTTTCGAAAATCCATGAATCATGTCGTATCTCAACGCAATACAATAACTGTTACTATTATTACCATTAATATTACAATTACTATCACAATTACTATTACTATTATTATTACTTTCATTATCACCACTACTATTACCATTACTATCATTATTACGATTACCATTATTATTACTATTACTATTTGTGAACTGAGTTTTGTGTACAGTCTTGCAGTGCGAGATATTTAGCGTATATATTAAGTGCGCTTACTTTAGTTTCACGTGTATATGTATATATGATAGATGTATAACGTTTAGTCTTAGTGACACGCGCGGCCGGCCGATATCGGCAGCGGCGCGCTATATGTATATTATTAGAGTTCGTTTATGCGCACAGAAGACAGGTGTGTCAAGAGGCGCGAAGAATTATGCTGACTAGAGAAGTTTGAATTCGAGTGTGTTCGCTGTAGTAGTGTTACTGACTAGTTGAGTTGTAATCGAATTGAGTTCTGTCTGTTTGTTTCTTATTAAACTGAAAAGATATTAAACTCTGTTGCTGATTAATTCAGGTTATACTTATACGTAGAATTAGTGTTCAAAAGGTGAACGTTAAATAGGCGTTAAGTATAAAGAGAACAAGGATTTAATCAGAAGGATTGTCAACGGAAGGATTGGGTTGACATTATTGGTGGCAGCGTCGGTGTGGATAAAAACTCACGGTGGAACAGCGTCGGTGTGGATAAAAACTCACGGTGGAACAGCGTCGGTGTGGATAAGAACTCACGGTGGATAAATAACTCACGGTGGATAAATACTCACGGTGGATAAATACTCACGGTGGAATATATACTCACGGTGGAATAAATACTCACGGTGGATATAAACTCACGGTGGATTAAAATTCACGTTATCACCTCCTTCGGCGGATAGAAGAATCTACGACGGTGATAAAAGAATTTACAACGGTGTTAGAAGAATCTACGACGGTGTTAGAAGAATCTACGCGTTGTGTGCTGTGTGACGAGTTTACGATATCAACGACGGTGGAACACGAGAAACGGTATAAAAAATTTCGTTGTTTTCCACGAACAAATACAAAAGAAATCCCGTTTGTTTATCGATTCACACAACAAGAAAAACCGTGACTTCTTTGAAAAGAGAAATCACCGAAGTAAACAAGTAAGATGGAGAAACTAAGTGCTGAAAGACAAGCAGATATTAAGAAGATGTCTACGGAAAGGCTAAAACAGCGTTTGTTGAAAGCCGGTTTTAAAGAAGAACAATTAGAAGGTATGTCACGTGGTGACATGATACATGAACTCGCTGAAGTGTGGGTTAAAGAAGAAGTCGAAGAAGAAGGTGCCGTTGGCGGTGCCGTAGAAAAGGCTATTGAAAAACCTCCTGCGCCTATGTCTATGGAGATGTTGATGCAGTGGATGATGATGAAAGAAGATAGGGAGGAGAAACGGAGACAAGAAGAGAAAGAAAGAGAGGAGAAACGGAGACAAGAAGAGAAAGAACTGAGACAAGAAGAGAAAGAAAGAGAAGATAGACGAAGACAAGAAGAGAAAGAGTTGAGACAAGAAGCAGAACGTGTAAGACAAGACGAATTGCGCTTGCAGAGAGAGAAAGAAGAGAAAGCAGAACGTCTGCAGAGAGAGAAAGAAGAGAAAGCGGAACTTGCAAGGCAAGAGGAATTGCGTCTGCAAAGAGAGAGAGAAGATAAAGCAGAACAAGTGCGTAAGGCAGAACTTGAATTGCAAAAGAATCAGTTTGAGATTCAGTTAGAACAGTTGAAAAGAGATAGGGAAGATGCTGAAAGAAGAAGACTGGAGCAGATGATTGAATCTGAAAAAGCTAGAAAAAGTGATGAAGAGGTTCGTCAGCAACAGATTGAAGCAAAGAGAATGCGTGAAGAAGAAAAAGAAAAAGCACGAACGTTAGAGTTGGAACGTGCAGAACAGATCAGACAGGAAGAACTCAAATTTCAGAAAGAAAGTTTGGAAAAGGCAGAGGCAGAAAGACAAGAACGTCTGAAACTGGAGAAATCAAAATTGACATTGAAAGAAACACAAATGAGAGAAGAAAGGGAAGCAGAAAGAAGGAAGCAGCAAGAAAGTGAAACTTTGGTGTCAAAAATTAAGAAAATAGGCGATGCAATGAAGCATGTATTGCCTCAAATGCCAACTGATATGATGAAGGTGCCATTATATTTTGAAACAGTCGAGAACGCATTTCGTAGTTTTGCTGTGGAAAAGCCGTTTTGGGTGAAATTATTACTACCATTGATGACGCCGAAAGCTCGAACCGTTCTGAATAGATTGTCATACGATGATCTAGACAATTATGATAGAGTCAAGCAGCACTTATTAAAAGAATTTAAGTTGACTTCGAGAGAATACAGAGCCAGATTTGTGGATGCTAAGAAGACAACAGAAGAGACTTATACGATGTTTACTGCAAGACTGAAGAACTTGCTAAACTATTACGTGAGAAGTCGAAACGTGAACAGAGAGTATGATACGCTCTTTGATTTGCTGGTAGCGGATAAGCTGAAAGAATGTTTACCGCCAGGTCCACTACAGTTTGTACTGTCGAAGGAAGGAACTGACTGTCTTCAAGCTAGTGCAGTGGCAGACTTAGCAGACATTCATGTAAACAATCGAATTGGGTTTGCGATCCCAAATATAAACAGTTATCCTTCTCAACGTTCCGTAAACCAAAGCCAGAGTGGAAAGTGGAAAAGTAATCCAGAAACAGGGAATCAGTTTAAAGGTAAAGAAGTCAAGGCTAGTGTCCCTGTACCCAATGAGACCAGAGAAGTGACGTTTGGTCGTCAGGGATTTAACAAATCGTCAGCGCCGTTTGCCAAGAGGGAAGGCAACACATCGTTTACGCAGTATAAGAGATATGAAGGCAATGAACAACGAGGTATGGTGGTGAAGCGTTGTCACAACTGTGGTTCAGACAAACATTTGGTTAAATTTTGTCCAGTTCCAGTGGCAGCAGCTAGTTCTAGCAGAAATCAAGAACACACAAGGGTGAATTTGATTCAAGTGGTTAGTGATACAGGTAATCAAACCACGGGTCAAGAAAACCAAGAAACTGAAGTAAAGTCAGTAATGAAATGTGGTATTCAAAAAGAAATTCTATTGGATGCTGAAATTCAGAGAGAAGTCATAGGAAAAGATGACAGTCGAATATTGAAGAAATCGTTCTTGCAATATGTCGAGGTTGAAATTCGTGCAGTAGACGGTAAAGAGCCAGTGAAAGTCAAAGCACTGAGCGACTCGGGAGCAGAAATTCCGGTGATTAGTGAAGAATTACTGGAAGGCATGAAGGTGGAACAAATTGGAAAAGTGAATTTGCAATGTGTGGCAGGAGATGCCATTCCTGCGAAGTTAGTGAAAGTCGATGTTAGACTGTGTGGTAGTGACGTGGAAGAAGAGGGATTTTCGCGTAAAATCCAGTGTTCACTTACACCTTATGTCACCTTGATGTGTGCTAGTATTGCAAAGATGGGCAGTACAGAAAGATTCTTGTTGCATCCAGAGATAATTGCCGAATTAAAAGCCGTACCACAGATGAAAGTTAAAACGATACAAGGAGATGTGAGTGTACGAGCAAATGTAATGACGAGAGCGCAGAGTCGGAAACAGGAAATGGTAGATGTTGATGAGAAGAGTGAAACTGAAAGTTCAAGTGATGAGGAAAACGAAAGTAATGAGCAACGAAGCTTATCGCGAGATGGTGTAACATCAGAGATAAACGAGCAAGAGATGGTTGCATGCGAGAATGGCACATTAAATGAAACGGAAGACAATGAATGTGATGTGGGGATAGGAGACTTGTATAGAGATGAAGAGATGGACGAAGAACAAAAGGTGCAGATTGCCGATTCGAAGAAGTTCGAAGAGCAACAGAGAAAGGATGAATCGTTGAAGCCGTGGTGGAAGTTAGCACAAGAGAAAGAATCTGAATTCTGTGTGATCAACGGTTTATTGCATAAGAAATATCAGATATTAGACCAGATGATATATCAACTAGTGTTACCAAAAGAGAGACGAATTAAAGTGATGGAATTGGCGCATGAATCGGTATTTGGAGGACATCTAGGAGAAGAGAAAACAAGAGAACGAATAAAGTTGTCTTTTGTATGGCCAAAGATGAGAAGAGACATCGTGAAATTTTGTAAGTCTTGTGAGAAATGTCAATTAAAGGCAAGGAGTTTGGTGATGGATAGAGTGCCCATCACTCCAGTCTCAAGAGAAGAGGTCGCCTTCAAGAGAATGACGATGGACCTCGTTGGCCCGATCGATCCAGTATCTGCTGCAGGTCACAAGTATTGTTTATGCATTGTGGACTCGTGCACCAGATGGCCTACAATCTTTTTATTGAAATCGCTGACAGCGAAGGCTGTGTGTGAAGCGTTGATGGAACTGTTCATGAACGTTGGTGTGCCGTCCGTGATTACAAGTGACCAAGGAACGAACTTCACAGCCAGTTTGACAAGAGAATTTCTCAATTTAATGGGCTGTAGTCCAAGATTCGACACACCAGGACACCCAGAAGCTGCTGGATTAGTAGAAAGATGGAATCAGACATTTAAAAAGATGATCCATCATGTGATAATAGACAACCCGAGGAAATGGCATAAGATAATTCCTTTCACAGTGTGGGCATTACGAGAAGTGCCGAATGCAACTACTGGAGTATCACCATATATGCTTGTCTATGGGAAAATTCCGAGAGGACCATTGGCAATATTAAAAGAGAGTTGGACTAGAGAAATAAACTTACCACCTCATGTTGGAGTTAAACCAGAAAAGTATTTGAAAGAACTCAAAGAAAATATGGAGAAAGCATTATTGTTTGCAGAATCCTACTCTCGAGAAAAGCAATTACAATACACGAATCAGTATAACAAGAGAGCAAAGCACAAAGAATTTGAAGCTGGTGAGAAAGTCATTGTTTTATATCCAACGTCAACAAACAAACTTATTTCTCGATGGCATGGTCCATGTACGATCATACATCGAAGATCAAAGTACTCTTATTTAGTCGATATGGGTGAAAATGGTCGAAAAATAATTCACGCCAACAAGATCAGAAAATATGTTACTCGAGCATTAAGTTGTGGTCTAATCGTTGAAGAAGATGAAGATTTTGGTTCAGTGGTTGAATTACCAATGAGGAATGAGGTTCAAGATGACAAGAATTCACTTAACCTCGATCCTGAACAAATTAGCCATTTGACAGTAACTCAGCAAGAACAGTTGTTGAACGTTTTGAACAAATACTGTGACAGATTTTCAGAAAAACCCGGATTATGTACATTGGTTGAACACGAAATTGAACTAAAACCAGGATTTCGTGAAAAGGAATTTGCAGCATATCGAATTCCTTTGATTTATCGAGCAGAAGTGGAACGTCAGATCAAAGAAATGTTAAAAACAAACATTATTAAACCATCATCGAGCAGAATGGCAAGCCCTTTGGTTATTGTTAAAAAGAAAGACGGATCTTTAAGACTTGCCTGTGACTACAGATACATTAACTCATTCACAGTGGATTGTAAATATCCGATGCCGATTGTCAGAGACGTTTTGAACAAAGTTGGAAAGTCTAATGTGATTTCTATTTTGGACTGTCGAAGTGCTTATTGGACTTGTCCTGTAAAACAATCTGATCAATGGAAGACAGCTTTTGTAACACATAATGGACTGTATGAATTTACTCGTGTTCCTTTTGGAATGATAAATTCAGGCCGAACTTTTGTTAAGGCGATAAATTTAGTTTTACAGCCTATAAGCGACTTTGCAGAACCGTATGTTGATGACATTGCTGTGCATTCTGACAGTTGGAAAGTTCACTTGCAGCATCTAGATGCATTTTTGATGCAAATGAGATTGCATAACGTTACTTTGAATTTGAAAAAATGCATATTTGGTAAGAGTGAGGTAAGGTTTATCGGTCATGTGGTTGGGTCTGGTAAGATAAAGATGAATCCAGACAGAATTGAAAGTTTGACTAATTTGAAGATCCCAGAAACTAAGAAGCAAGTTAAGCAACTGCTTGGATTTTTTAATTATTACAGACAGTTTATTAAGGACTTTGCACAGATTGCGAAACCTTTATCTGATTTAACTAGTAAACGTGTTTCTGATAAGATTGATTGGACTGTTGAACATCAGCAAGCATTTGATTTACTTAAAGAGGCTGTGCGATCCAAAGTAGTGTTATATGTTTTTGAAGTGGGAAAACCATTCAATTTGTACTGCGATAGTAGTGACTTTGCAGTCGGTGCTGTTTTAACACAGATGGACGACAAGGGAATAGAGCGCCCTGTGTCATTTATCAGTCAGAAGTTAACTGATACCCAGAAGAGATGGGCTACTGTGGAAAAGGAAGCCTATGCTATTGTTTGGGCTCTAAACAAGTTAAAAGAAATTATAATTGGATCAAAAATTTTCATTTTTACTGATCACAATCCTCTTACATATTTGACTGAGTCAATGTCTAAGTCTGCTAAACTTGTGCGTTGGGCGTTAGCCTTACAAACTTTTGATGTTGAGGTGAAGTACAAGAAGGGCAGATTGAATGTTATTGCTGATTGTTTGTCAAGGTTATAAGTAATCGTAAGACTGTTCATTAATTAGTTAGATATATATATATGTTTCATGTATTTTGGTAATTTCGCAAATTTTGAAATTTAATTTGCTCAATTCCAGAAAAAGGAAGGAGGTAATGTGAACTGAGTTTTGTGTACAGTCTTGCAGTGCGAGATATTTAGCGTATATATTAAGTGCGCTTACTTTAGTTTCACGTGTATATGTATATATGATAGATGTATAACGTTTAGTCTTAGTGACACGCGCGGCCGGCCGATATCGGCAGCGGCGCGCTATATGTATATTATTAGAGTTCGTTTATGCGCACAGAAGACAGGTGTGTCAAGAGGCGCGAAGAATTATGCTGACTAGAGAAGTTTGAATTCGAGTGTGTTCGCTGTAGTAGTGTTACTGACTAGTTGAGTTGTAATCGAATTGAGTTCTGTCTGTTTGTTTCTTATTAAACTGAAAAGATATTAAACTCTGTTGCTGATTAATTCAGGTTATACTTATACGTAGAATTAGTGTTCAAAAGGTGAACGTTAAATAGGCGTTAAGTATAAAGAGAACAAGGATTTAATCAGAAGGATTGTCAACGGAAGGATTGGGTTGACACTATTACTATCCTAACACTATTACTATACGTTTGGACCTTTTAGTATACATTCTAATACATTCCCAAATAATAGTTACTCACGTTAGCCATGTCAACGCCTACTGCAGTATTGTTTATAAGTTACTATGGTGTGTTCTAACGTATTCTAATATATTCCAATATATTCGTCAACGCCACCAGATTCAATTCAATCTGTGAATTCATAAGATCAAGTCAGATGGGATATAATATGATAGGATACACGAAGTAATATACGATGGAAGGTTCGATAGAATGGGATCAGATCTGGTCAGACTGGATTGAAATTAGACCAGACTGGAGTTGACTAGACTTGACTAAACCGGAACGGACTAGACGAGACTAAGACGAGCAGTCCCTTAAGCAAACCCGAGAGGCAGCCATGGGTATGAAGAGTCAGCGACTGCATTTTCTCAGCCTCGGCAGATGAGGGCGGGTTCCTTTGTCGTCTCATCTTCCCACCGACAGTGTAGGTCAGTGTACTCCTAATAGCCGAATATCCTAGGGGCGCAGATGGAGAAGAAATCTCAAAACACATTTCTTCCCTGGCGGGGATTTGAACCCCGATCTATCGACTGACAGTCCAGCACGCTAACCACTGGACTATCACCCATAGACCATGCAGACTAAACTAGACTAAGACAGACTAACTTGTCAGACAGGCATACAAACGAGCAGCTGGTCACTTACATCTGAATGTTCAGTGCGAATGGCCTTGAAGAATTGTTCAAAGTCGGGTCGACCAAAGTGGGTGATGGACTTGAGACCAGTGAAGAGACTGCAGTCAGAGATCTTCTGGAAGTATCTCTCACAGATGTACTGGAAATAAAAGCCAAACAAAGATTAATGGCTGAGTGCTGATTGTTCTTCATAAGTACACGTAGTTCTTCGTTTTATTGTCTTCTCTTTTTCTCTGTCCCTCTGTCTGTCTGTCTGTCTGTCTGTCTGTCTGTCTCTCTCTCTCTGTTTTGCATGTCTGTCTGTCTGTCCGTCCGTCCGTCTGTCTGTCTGTCTGTCTGTCTGTCTGTCTGTCTGTTCTTCTAATAATCACAACCACCACTACACACCACCACTACCACAACCACCGTCACTACTCCCACCAATCCCACCACCACTCTCAACAACCCCACCACCACTCCCACCTATCCCACCACCACTCCCAACAATCCCACCACGAGGACCTCGGTCATCGTCCTCTCTCCTCACAGCCGTATAGATCTGAATCTCACCAGCATCGTCGTGCGGATGTCGAACTTCTCCTTGAACTGGGTGATGAAGATATGAGCAGAGACGATCCCTCGCGTGTCCTTGGACTCAACCTCTCGGAGGATGTCCGTCAGCCACTCAAAGTGACGCTGGGTCCTCGTCACCCAGATGAAGTAGACCTAGTGACAGCATAAAGCGAAGCATCTTATCTAAGGCACGCTAAGACAAACTAAAGTGAGGTCAGCTGAAGTAAGATAAGCTGAAGTAAGGTAGGCTGAAGTTAGGTAAGCTGAAGTAAGGTAGGCTGAAGTGAGATAAGCTGAAGTTAGGTAAGCCGATGCAAGATAAGCTGAAGTGAGATAAGCTGAAGTGAGGTCAGGTGAAGTGAGATAAGCTGAAGTGAGAAAAGGTAAGATGGCGTAATATAAGCTAAGATAAGAGAGGGTATGATGTGATAAGATTTGATCAGATAAGATGACATGACTTAATGTAACATAGACATAACATACGAAAAGAAAACATAAGATAATGTAATTTACGATATGGTAATGTAAGAGAAGATTAGGGTATGATAAGAAAATGACATGACAAGATAAGGTATGATAAGGAAAGACAATATAAGGTAAGATTCTTTAGGTTTGAAAAAAGATAAGGTAAGACCGGAAAGGTAAGCTAAGGTAAAATTACTTCTTACCTTAATCACCTGATTGAGGTAAGAAGAAGATAAGGTAAGACAAAGTAAGTTGAATAAAATAGTTTTCTAGGATGTAAGGTAGGATTAGGTAATGTAACGTAGCCGACTAATAAGTTTCAGGACAAAAAATTGAGACTTTTGAATATGCAAATCGGTAATGATCATGCGTGACATGGCTACTGAATATGCATGAGTGGCGCAAACCTTCTTGCAGGGGAACTTGACCCCGGTCTGTGACATATGGGCGATGTCCTTGAGGATGGAGGCGAACGGGGTGACCCCAATACCACCCCCGACGAGAATTGAGACCTCGTACTTGCACCAGTCCTGGTGACCCTCGCCGTACGGTCCGTCTAAGAAGACCTGTAAAGAAAAAAGAAGCAGAAGATGTACAGTTTACCCTTGAGCAAACGACTCCTTGTATTTAAGTTTCTGACCAATTCGCACGGGGTACTGTAAGAACCGTTGCAGACGATGGTGTCAAATAGAAACGGATCTCTTCTGAGTGCGCGACATGATGGGTCTGTTCGGTAGCGCGCTGGGTCTGTAAATCAACGTTTGCGGGTTTTAGCCAGAGTATGGTTGAATTAGAAAGCCAGAAGTAGGCTACTGCTTTTGTTCTGGTAGAGATTTGAACCCACAACTACTAGGCTGACGAGTTTGCATTAGAGGAGTTTAGGTAATCCAATTGCCTCTACCTTTAGGCTTCTGAGGATTCGATGGAGACCTACCAACAAGTGGTTAACCTTTGACCTTACAAGTTGTACCTTAAGCTATTTCACAGAAGGTGGCTTCTGGCTTCTAGCCTGGCTTCTGTTTTTTTTTGATCTGTCGGATTTCGACCTGGTTTTTTCCAATGCATAATGATTTTTAATAATGAGTCCAGCCTTAGTGACCATCTAGGGCATTATGATTATGAAGTTATAGAAGCCACTGGATTAGATTAGATTAATAGGACTTTGAATTTCGATAACGGCGCTACAAAAGTCAAGAGATTAGATTAGATTCAAACGTTGAAGATCATTCCGTTCGATCTTGGTTTCATAGCGCTAGGGCGAGAACAGACCAGAATAGAACAGACCAGAACAGAACAGAAAAAAAACTATAACATAAAAGACGAGAACATAAAGATTAGAATATAGCAAAACAGAAAAGAAGAGACTAGAACAAAACAGATTAGAACATATCAGAACAGAACAGACTAGAACATAACAGATAAGAACATATCAGAACAGAACAGAAAACACTAGAACACAACAGGTTAGAACATATCAGAACAGAACAGACTAGAACATAACAGATTAAAACATATCAGAACAGAACAGAACAGACTAGAACATAACAGATTAGAACATATAAGAACAGATCAAAACAGACTAGAACATAACTAACTTAATAAATAAGACTCTCATGCGTCTCTGTTGAAGTGGCGCTATATAAATTAATGTCCATTTACAATTGCGATAACGATTACGCTAACGGTTGCGGTAACAATTACGACTACATTTACGCCGACCCCTCGTGCTTCTACGTTCGTCGGCCTACCTTCGGCAGGGAGTGCTCCAGCAGAACCCGAGGATCGTAGAGCTTCCGGATGCCGATGGTCCAAGGTCCAACCGCTCTGATGTGGAGACTGAGGTTCTCTTCGTGAGGGGCCGACGTCAGGGTGAATGGATGGTACTCGTCCTTGCTGTGGGCAAGGCAGGCGATCCGGACCCACTGACCCGAACGGTACTCGAAGTTCTGCGGCTTGCGTATCTCCAGGTAGGTAACATCTGGAAATGGAGCGACAGTGTAGTGGTTAGCGTGCTGGACTGTCAATCGAGTGGTCTGGGGTTCAAATCCTCGCCCGGGCAGAAATTTCGTTCGCGATTTCTGCTCCATCTAGGCCCCTAGCCTACTCAGCTATGATGAGTACACTGACCGCACACCGTCGGTAGGAAGATGAGACGGCAAGGGAGAGGACTGGCCACCCGCCATCATACGCCGAGGCTAAGAAAATGAAGTCGTTAGCATTTCATGCCCATGCTGCCTCAGGGCTAACTTAAGAGACTGCTCTTCTCTTCATGGTTTTTCTGTAGTCTTGGTGACCATGATAACTATCATCGGTATTAATCTAGAGAATAGGAGGAGGAAGAAGAAGATGAAGAAGAAAGAAGAAGTGGAAGAAGATGAGGCAGAAATAGAAGACATGGAAGACTTCGGAGAATGTGAAAAATAAGAGCAATAGCAACAGTATAAGCAAGAACAACAAGAACAACAAGAGTTCCTTAAGCTAGTCCAGACAGATGCTATGGACATAGTTTACAGTGTTCTCGACTTCACCTTCTAAAAAACGAAAAGAACAGGAGAGGAAAGAACAAGACAGAATAGAAGAGGACAGAACAGAAAATAACACAACATAACAGAACAGGATAGGCTAGAACATAACAGAACATAACAGAAGAAAAAAGAATAGAACAGAGGAGAAAAGACTAGAACGGAAGAGAACTGAATAGACCAGAAGAAAAGAGACAAGAACAGAAGGTAACAGACTAGAACAGACGAGAAATAACTAGAACAAAAGATAGAAGAATAGAAGAGAATATAAAAGACTAGAAGAGAAGAGAAGAGATGAGACTAGAACAGAATAGCATTGATCAGACTGCGTAATATTGAATTATATTTCGTTTTAACTTCAGATTCAGAATCAGACAATAAAGCAATTCACCAGATGGCAGCAGTTCCGCCTTGACCACAGCGATTTCTATCTTCTTTCTGCTGATGCTAACGAGCTGATCGATGGTGAAGAGGATGGCAGGGCCGAGGAGGAAGTAGTAGGTGAGAGGGGCCTGCACGAGGCGCCCAGCCCCGTGCAGGAGCATCAGGACGAAGAAGATGGGGTAGGTGTTGTGAGTGTACCAGAAACCCTTGTAGGTGTGACGACGCGCGTACTGGACCCCGAAGACGTAGATGATGAACAAGTGGATCGTCAGGGCGATCCCTGTCAGGCCTGGAACGAGAGAAAGAGCGAGCGAATGAATGAATTGATTGATTGAGTGATTGTTTTAATGAATGAATGAATGGTTGATTTATTGCGTGAGTGAAAGATTGAGTGAGTGAGAGATGCAAGTAAATGAATAACTGAAAGAATTAATTCCTGTTGATTGACGAAAGCATGAATGCAATCACAGTTGTTAAAAACGATAGAAACTAAATAAAAAACGGAAAAAAACGTCGTTTTTTTCAAAACAAAACAAAACGAGTAAAAACGGAAAAAAACGAGAAAAGAAAATAATGTGACTTTCCCACATCTTGTAGGCTCTACTGCAATTTAAAATTAACAACCTTGTGTAGAGAATTTAATGAGCAAATAACACAACTTTATTAGTAAACACTAAGTAACACCAATCTGCAACAATTATTTTATTTATTATAAGTTTGGTAAAGAAGAAATTGTCTAAAATAAACTAGAGATTATATTGGACTTGAACTGTGTTAAGAAAGTTTCTCTGCTGTTGAATCGAGTAAAATGCTTGTAAGCTCCTGATTGTAGAACTGGTCAATAGAAATGTTTCGCTGCCAAACAAACTGAAGAAATTTTTTAAATAAACAACATTGATGGTCATGTTTCATATTTAAAATCTGTATGAAATATAAATATTGTTATCGTAATTGCTAATCATTGCATAAATGAGACTGACTGTTACACACTTGTATTAGGGCGACCTTGTTAGCGGAACCTTAGGTTCCTTAGGGTATTACCCTTTGTCACTGAAATTGTATGTGAACAATATGTAAACATTGTTTACTTGGAAATGAGGCAGTGAACAATAAAATTGATTGATTGATTGATTGATTGATTGATTGATTGATTGATGGATAGAACTTACAAATATTGAAATCTTTTAAAATTTAAATTGTAAACATAAGTCCACATAAGTCCATGCTGACTAAGCTAACACAGTTAAAAACTAAACTTTGGAGGCATAGACTATAGGGCCTATAGGGCCTATATTATCAACTTTCTCACAGCAAATGCAATTCAATTTAGCCAATGCTGAGTTTGTCTTTCTCGTTTATCAAAGTAAAGCGAATCCATTCCGCACCCTTTTCTTTTGGCATTTTAGATAACTTAGAAATAACTATATTTTTTGTATTGTGCTATTTCATAAAGTATTTATTTCTCAAATGATGACGTAAACAGGGAGGTAAATTAGCTCAATCCTTGAAAAAACGTTAGGGACATCAGACAAAAAATTAAACAGAAACTGAAAACATTAACAGACAGTAACTAATTATATAAATAAAGTTACAAAAAAAACGGGAAAAAACGATAGGAAAAATAAAAAAAGAAAAAACGACGTTTTTTTGAAAAAATAAAAAAACGTTGTTAACATATATGAATGCAATCATGAATTGATTGAACGAATGAATGTATGAGTCATTGGAGGAATGTAGTGATTGA
>OY744607.1:71657514-71665014 GCA_963556255.1 Allolobophora icterica | reverse complement strand
TGCACAAGACAATAGCCGATAGCGCGTTTTTTTATGCTTTTGTTATTATTTTTTATCATTATTACCCGATGATTGCCCGTCCCCAGACGGTTATAGACAATTTTTGAAATGTGTTTTCCAATGTGCATAAAAATAATTTATGTATTTGGTCACGGCAAAACATCAAAGCATTACAATGTGGGGCGTGGTGGCTCAGTGGTAAGTTCGGCGCCTTGTGACCTGTGGGTTGCAGGTTCGAATCCCACTCTAGCCGCTGCGTACGGACCTTGGGCAAGTCCTTCACTCGCAATTGCTCGTGGCGCTTCGGGGTGAAAACTCCGAAACAGCATCAAATGCTGTAGTCGGGAGCGCCTCTGAGTAGTAGTTGACTTGAGAAGGAGCAAAATGACGTTTTTTCCATGAATAGCTAGCTGACTTGTCTCAATAATTAAGTGTTTTTTAGCATTGAAAATCGTGTTCGGACTGTTGGAATAATCATAAAATCAAGATTTTATTTTTGTAAAATATTTTGAAAATCCAAGGGGCAAATGCCCCTTGTCCCCCTCCTGACGCCCATGTATAGAAGTAATATGCTGAGATGACAGAGCAAACTCTCTACGTGCGTTTTTAGTTGTTAAGGACATGATACTTTAGTTCGCCTTTCAGACGCGTGAATAAGCTTGTGCCACACGATAAGCTTTAGATAAAATTTGGAGTTAACCTTTACAATTACGATTGAAGGATACACGGTGCGAACGTTCAAATTTAAAAGAGCAGCCTTATAATATTATGGTGTATTTAAATTTACTTTGAATGCAGTCTGAAATATCCTCCTTACGTCCGATTGAATTATTATTATTATTATTATTAATGAGCTTTTATATAGCGCCCCTTCAAGGTTATCTACTCAGGAGCGCTCCTAGTCCAACCACGGCTAAAGAGAGAAGTTTTTAAGTTTGCAAGAAACAAGGTAGAGTGAGTCATAGGGACCAGGCGAAGTGCAACAGGAAGGCCATTCCAGGTTGCAGGTCCAGCGACCGAAAAAGAACGTCGCTGCATAATGGCTGTCCGCGTGCGGGGGACCAATAGCTCGGCTTGGTCAGCCGAGCGAAGAGCAGATCTCCGCAAGACCCCCGAGGTAGAGCGACACAACTCCCGCAGGTATGGGGGAGCAAGTCCCTCTAGACAACGCCTAACCAGTGCAGAGACCCTATAGGCGATCCGCAGCGGGAAAGGGAGCCAGTGCAGAACATCCCGCATATAAAGAGAAACCTGGCCAAATCTGGGGATGCGACCAATAAGACGTGCGGCTGCACGCAAAACCCGGTCCAAACACCCAAGGCGGGCAGCTGGGAGGCCAGCGTAAAGGGCGCTACAGTAGTCCAGACGGGAAACCACAAACGCATGGACAAGGGTAGAAACAGCTGCCTGCGTCAGAGTGCGGGAGACTACCCTTAACTGACGAAGTTGATAATAAGAGTCCCGACAAAGCAAATTAATATGTCGCATGAATGTGAGCTCTTGATCCAGAATTACACCAAGATCCCGTACTGAGGAGGCAAAGGAAACCCAGGGAAATTCAAGTGCCAGACCCTCAAGGTTAATTTTTGCAAGCTGTTGGCGCGTACCAAACCAGATATATACCACTTTGTAAACACTACGTCATTTGTCGTGAATATTCATTAGCTGGAAGCGGCCTCAAGCCTCTCGTCGCAGGCCAGCGAATTTCTAAATGGTGACGTCATTGAACATTAATATAAATAAGTTTGAAGCGGCGGCATGAATTTGTAAACAGTGACATTATTGTTCATGGGGTCGTAGAGTAACGGATAACACACTGGTGTGAAGTGCAGAAGGTATCAAGACCGAATCCCGCAGCCCTCCATAAGGTTTACTCAGCCTTCTACTCGCTAGGTGACGGCGGTAGTTAAGTGAGTGTTAGGCCGTGATTGGCGCCCTGCGTGGCTGCCGTTAAAAACAGTTGTATTCGACTCCTGTAAAACTGTTAAATGTGTTTCTATACTATGTACATGTATGTAAGGTGCCCTGCGTGGCTGCCATTTCTACTTCATGTATGTTCACTGTACAGCGCAGTGCGGTTAACAGTCGCTTAATTAAAGAAAAGATATTATTATTATTATTTTTTCCCCGAGGTACATATGATCCCTCGGGAGTTCAAAAATTAGGGGGGCATTGTTCTGGAATGGCTAGTCTTCGCAGATGGTTATTATATTATTATTATTATTATTATTATTATTATTATTATTATTATTATTATTATTATTATTATTATTATTATTATTATTATTATTATTATTATTTCAATATTAATTAATGTAACATATAAAAAGTCCGTCATCTAAGTCTATTATTATTATTACTATTATTATTATTATTATTATTATTATTACTAATATTATTATTATTATTATTATTATTATTATTATTATTTTATTGTTGTTGTTGCTATGTTGTCTCCTTTATTTACACAGCGCCAGTACCAGAAATTCGCCCGAATTCGTTGCGTTGTCAGCGTTCGTGAATAAGTTGATGCTTACCATTTAGCTGTAGGGAAGTAGCGCTTTAGTCTACGATTACGATGATCTGCACAATCGACTTACTGAAGAATCGGTTGATGGGCTTGAGGAAATGATCCCTCGGAGGGGGTGGATTGGCGAAGGGAAGACGGATGTTGTTGATGGCCGGAAAGTCCTTATCCGAGTCTACTCCGCCTGTGGTGTTCATTGTGGACCTGAGGAGACCGTCCGTGAAGAGGCGCAGGCTGTCGGCCCACGTCTTATGAGGTCCGTACATGAGGCTCCCGTCGAAGTAGGCGCTGATCTCGTTCAGCTGGATGGACAGAAACCACGTGTAGACACCGTTGCGTTATGTCGTCTTATTTCATGTGTTAGGCTACGTTAGCCTATGCTATGCTGTGTTATATGTTATTATAATTATGAGATGCTACGTTAATCTGCCCCTCTCAAAGCCCTACCTGCACCTCACCGCGGTGAGAGGGTGAACAGCCAAGTAAGGGATAGCCTGGTGGGGTTATGCCATCAGTGGTGAAGACCTTGGTCGAAGAACCACCTTGGGCGTCTCGCGAGGTGGAAAGGCTCACCAGGAACCCCGAAACAGCTGGCCAACGCAGGAGGCAGGTGCTGGAAGGACACCTCAGACCGGAAGAGGCCAAAACGGCCCAACGATCTCCTTACCCTACCAGGAGAGGACTGGTCACCGCCTGGCAAGAGACCAAGAAACTCCTAACAAAATGAATGTACTGGAGGATATAGAAGACAGAGGATGGGAGTTAAAAAAGGCAATAGAACTCGCAAGAGACCGGCCGAAATGGAGAAGTTTTGTTGGAGCCTCATCGTCGGTGAACACTTGACGGAGGAGAAAAAAGAAAAAGAAAGACGTTAATCTGCGTTAGGCTATGCAATGCTGGATAAGTTATTATGTTAGATGCTGTGTAACGCTACGATATGCTATGCCAACCTGTTCCCGAGGTACGTTGGGCGATAACCCTGTCCTCTGATCGTAGCGAGTCCTGAGAAGAGGGATGACCCTGTCTCCTTTTCCCATAGGGTCGAACTCCGGATGACCCGCTGGAATCGGAATGTTGAAGTACTCCGGAGGACATCCGGACGCCTGGGCGTCCAGAACCTCCTCAACCAACTGCTGCCCTGGAAACATTACACGTCAACGTAATCGTAATCGTATTATTGTAAATTCCGAATTTACAAAACGCTGCGCACAGGTGAATCGCCGGGCACTGGTGTATTCATGAGCGTTACGTCGTATCAGAGAGGTTGCCCAGTGGGCTGTCATGTGAAGATCCAAGTCCGGTTGTCAAATCAGACAACAGAACAGCATATCTATGCATGTATGACTGTATGTATGAAAATGTATGCATGCATGAATGTCTGTATGTGTATTTATGTATGTATGTGTGCATGTATGCATACGTATGCAAGCACGTATGAATGTTTTTATGCATGGAATGCATGGATATAATTATGTATGATTGCATACATGATTGTATGTATGTTTGCATGTATCAATACATGCATGTATGGACGTACCATTGTATGAATGTATGCATGCATGTATGTATTCGTTCATCTATATAAATAAAGAAGAAACTCTGTCTGTCTGTCTGTCTGTCACAGCCATCTTTGACCGCGATGCATTTCTACACCTTTGGACCTTTTCACTCCAAACCTTCACTACTGTCTCGAGGTGGGCATTACACACCCAGTGTGAGGCTTCACGTCCCCCTTTTGACCGCTTCCATGGTGTACTGGGCAAAAAACTCTCCCAAACCCTCACTTTTTACAAATTTGAGTCGACCTATTTTCATTCGCCAGATGGCGACACCCGAGAAGATTATTCTCTGTCACCGGCACGCATCTATAAAGATTCGCCCTATGGCGCAGCCGTAGGGATTTCACTTCACATTAACTGGTGGTGGTGGTGGTGGTGGTGGTGGTGGTGGTGGTGGTGGTGGTGGTGGTGGTGGTGGTGGTGGTGGTGGTGGTGGTGGTGGTGGTGGTGGTCGTGGTGGTGGTCGTGGTGGTGGTCGTGGTGGTGGTCGTGGTGGTGGTCGTGGTGGTGGTCGTGGTGGTGGTCGTGGTGGTGGTCGTGGTGGTGGTCGTGGTGGTGGTCGTGGTGGTGGTGGTGGAGTGAAACTTATAACCCCGGGCAACGCCGGATAAACCAGCTAGTGCATGCATAAATGTATGTACCTAGGCAATTGATATAGCGCTGTGATATAACCCAGACGTACCGAAGAAGACAAGGAGAGCTGTTCGGTTCTTGTAAGAACCAAGTCCGGTGGATCCGTTGAAGACGATTTGACTGATGCTGATGGGGTTGGGCCGGTTGGCCCCCGAGGGATGGTAGACCCCATCGCTGTAGGCTGGGGGTAGGAGACGAAGAAGGGGAGTCTCTACAACAGAAATGAGATGAGGTGTAGACGTTTTTATGCATTGGTAATAATGCAGGCGCAGTCGCAGTTGTAATTTTAGCTGTAACTGCAACTGTAGTTGTAATTGTAAGTGTGAGTTTAACCGTAATTATAACCGTTACCGTGCCGTAATCGTAACTGTAACCTCAAACGTAACTGTAACCGTAACTGTAAATTTTCCGTACCTGTAGGGTGATTTAGGATAAAGCGAGCCTGCAGATAAAGCGAGCCACAACTACTCTTGGGCGTGTAGAATTTAATTTTTGCAGAATATGGTAAATATTATTGTTGATCTAAACTGAGTTATTATACGGTAACTGGTTTCCATTACGTTCGCGAGTTTGGCGCTGTCAAGGTTTTAGTAAAAGTTCGTGACTTAACGTGACCCATGATTTAAGTCGTTTTTCTTGTAACTTGACTTTTAAACTGACAAATCTTAAAAGTTCCTGTACATCTTTAAATCAAAGAACCAGCGTACTCAATTAGTTTTTGTTTATAACTCTTATTTTTGTCAAAATGTTGAGCGTGTCTGATTGATAATTGAGCGATATCAAAAGGAATTACAGTTAATTTAGCATGTGGCTCGGTTTATATGACCATGTAGATTAACCGAGTCTCTTCGCATCAGATAAACCGAGCCATTGACTCGGTTTTTATTAATTCTAATTTCGTCATAGCTTCTCACTGTTTTGGTTTTAGCAGGCCTTAAAATAGGGTTTTTCAATCCTTAATCTTGCTATTCGCTTGTCGTCAAGTATTATTAATAAACAGGTTTGACTTTGAAATCATGTTTTAGCATGAATTCGACTTATTATTTAATATAAATGAACATGTTTGCAGATTTTCAAGTTGTACGGGTTTCATTATGGGAAGATACATTCTAACGTCTAGACACAGCAAAAATAAGTCAAACAATAGGCCTGTTGTAAGACGTGGTGCTAACTGTTTGACTGACAATGTATATAAGCGTACTGAGAAGAATCCACCTTTGAAAATAGCACATACACGTGTCGGTGCAAGTCACATGGGAACAAAGTTGAACAGATGGTCTCCTGAAAATATGCTGGCTGCCATAGATGAATACAAGAATAAAACGAAATCTTGTGATGACCATGAACATCGTGGATTGAGAGCAATTGCACGTGCGTGGTCTGTACCTTATGAAACATTTAGAAAGCGTGTGACACATTCCCTGTCCCATTTACCTCTTTCGGGTAGACCAACAGTTTTACCAAAAGATGCAGAAGAAGAACTATCAAGACACATAAGTCTGTTGGCTTCAGTAGGTTTTCCATGTACTAGAGCTGATGTTCGAAATTTAGCTTATGAATATGCTAACCTGAGAGGAATTACAGGATTTTCTCGGCAGAAAAAATGTGCTGGATATTATTGGTTACAAGGATTTCTTAATAGATTTCGTCATCTAAGTGTGAAACGTGCAGAAAATCTATCAGCTCCTCGAGCAATGGGGATGAACAAAGTTCAGGTTGAAGCTTGGTTTGCGAAATATAAAGAACTCGCAACAGATCTGGGTGTAATAGACCTTCCATCTCACTTATGGAATTTTGATGAGACCGGATGCCAAAACATACACACTGCATCAGAAGTTGTTGGGAATGTTGGAGAGACTTCCTACAACATAACTGCACTAGAGAAAGGAGAAACTTCTAGTCTTAGCAGGAATAAATGCAGTTGGCCAGACAACACCTGTCATGGTAATCCATAAGGGCAAACTCATTGGCAAAGGTTGGACTAATGGAGCACCTCTGGATTCCTTGGTTAGGTCGAGCCAGAAGGGATACATAAATAAGGAATTGTTTCTAGAGTTTGGAAAACTGTTTCTTAAATATCTCCAAACAACAGGATTACTTGATGGCAAACCACATATAATAGTGCTTGATTCTCACTATTCACATCTTTACAACATTGAATTTTTAGATTTGATGCTTCACAATAACATTCGTGTTTTTGCTTTACCAAGTCACTGCTCCCACTGGTTGCAACCGCTCGATCGTGGTGTGTTTTCTAGTTTCAAAAAGGCTTGGTGTGAGGAAATGAGACTGTTTACACGTACTGCTGCTGGTGGTAAGCTTGAAAAAAAAGATTTCTTCAGAATTTTCAATCCATCTTGGAAGAAAGCCTCTACGATAGAAAACTGTCAAGGAGCATTTCGTGGCTCTGGAATATTTCCTTTTCAACCATCAGCCATACCAGAAGCGGCCTATCTTCCTAGCAGGATTACTGAAAGAAGTATGTCCATCACTTCTAATAGACTATCCAGTGAACTTGGTTTCAGCAAGCAACAAGATTTAATTCCATCCACAAATACATCTGCTGACCTACCTGCTCCTGCCACACCTGAGTCAGGCATACCAGCTGCTGTCTATGAAACACAGTTGATTCCATCCACAAGTCAGCCTACATCAGGTGACTGTGCTGACCTACCTGCTACAACCACATCGGACTTAGAGATTTTCCAAGCTGCTGTCTATGAAACACAGTTGATTCCATCCACAAGTCAGCCTACATCAGGTGACTGTGCTAACCTACCT
>OY744607.1:71590014-71652514 GCA_963556255.1 Allolobophora icterica | reverse complement strand
TCCAACCATTTGGCCGTGATGGGTACGAATAAATGTTCTCCACTGTCCTCGGTCATTTGTCAAGTCTATTGCCCCCTTAGTGTTAGTCCAAGTGATGTTATGTCCTCATTTATATAATGTATCTATTCAGCGTAGTCTTTGGTCTACCTTTGTTTCTTGTGCCTTTCGTCCATATATGCATCTATTAGTGGCCTTTCCTATGAGAAGCCTAAGAATTTAACAGTTAGGACAGTTTTGACAGTTTCCAATAGTCTTTCTTACCTAATGTTATAATTTAGTTTCTTCCACCTCCTTGCATAACCTGTTTGTAAGCCACAGTGCGTTTGCAGGTGGTCTAATAAAGGACATGCTTACTTACTTACTTACTTAACTTCAATTTGTACCAATGTGATTGTAATTGTAATTAGTAACTTCTATTGCGACAGTGTCTAATGCAATGCGCACAAGGCATCAACCGACGGCACACCAAGACCAAGCCGTAATCAGGTCCATATCCAGGAGATCAGTCTGTAAGACCGTAATGTACCATGGCTTATAATATGCATCGCTATAGGTAGCAAGGGTCAATTATTGAATACATTGGAGAGGCGCTATTCAAGTGCAATGAATGAATGAATGAATGAATGAATGAATGAATGAATGAATGAATTAATTAATTAATTAATTAATTAATTAATTAATTAATTAATTAATTAATTAATTAATTAATTAATAGTATTCTGTAGCAATGTTACGTCAACAGAACAACATTGTTTTACTAGCACATCAAGTAGCAAAACAAGCATATCAGTAACGGGTAACAGATTTAGGATCTAAATACATCCGTTATATGAGTGCATGGTATAAACGTTACATCGACTATAAAGAAACATTTAGTACCGCACATCCTGATATGAAAGCCAAACTGTCGCTCAGTGGAAAGTCGCTTGATGGGTAAGTGGTCATGCGTCTTACCCCCCCCCATCCCATCCCTTTGCGGAGGACCGCATCACAGGACGATCGACGTCCGCAATGGGGAGGAAGGGTAAGGCCAAATGCGGACAACGGGAGTGTGGGGTCCAAAGTAGGTCAGGTTTTGGGATGAACGACCACTTCTGCCGTTTGTTAAACATCAGCGTTTTGTTGGGAATTACTGAAACTGTCGTTTGTGTATTCTGTTCGTACTGGCAAGTCAAAGTCAATCCACTCGCCTCTTCAGGACGGCGGACAAGCTCAAGGTCCCTACGCAGAACCGTCTCAGAGGAGGAGGACCGAACCCGTACTTTCCAAGTTACAAGGCGAAGCGCTGTAACTAAACCGATACCGTGTCCCAGAGCCCTAGTCGCTAGTTTCCACAGACATGATCACCGCTAACCAATGCTAGGATGTTAACTAGTATTACATAACTAATATTACATTATTCAACTAACATTACATAACTCGAGCTCACCCTCCTCCCCACTCCGCATCAGTTTAAGAACAGGTTTAAAGCGCATCTTATGTCTAAAATAAACTAGAGATTATATTGGACTTGAACTGTGTTAAGCAAGTTTCTCCCCTGTTGAATCGAGTAAAGTGCTTGTAAGCTCCTGATTGTAGAACTGGTCAATAGAAATGTTTCGCTGCCAAACAAACTAAAGAAATTTTTTAAATAAACAACATTGATGGTCATGTTTCATACTTAAAATCTGTGTGAAATATAAATATTGTCAAAACGATGTGTAATTGCTGATCATTGCATAAATTAGACTGACTGTTACACACTTGTATTAGGGCTACTTTGTTAGCGGAACCTTAGGTTCCTTAGGGTATTACCCTTTGTCACTGAAACTGTATGTAAACAATATGTAAACATTGTTTACTTGGAAATGAGGCAGTGAACAATAAAAAACTGATTGATTGATTGATTGATTGATTGATATTATTATTATTATTATTATTATTATTATTATTATTATTATTATTATTATTATTATTATTATTATTATTATTATTATTTCGCTCTGATTCCCATGTCAATGTTCCTGGGTGCGGTGTGCCATCCAGTTTTCTTCAATAAACGAATATCATAATATTACATATGTATATAATTATTATTACTACTAGTACTACTGCTACTACTACTACTACTGCTGCTGCTGCTGCTGCTGCTACTGCTACTACTATTATTATTATTTGGTACTTGTTCTTATCTCCAGTACAGCAATATTATTCTCATATTTTCGCTGCTTTCATTAGGTATCTTTAATTTAAAATGTGCTATATGAGAAATGTTACCCGTAAGCTGCAGTTCAAAATAAGGCCCATGGCATTTTCATCTTAACGCTCAAGTTTCGTGAGCTTCCATTTTTATTTCTAAGTTAACCCTCATCCGAACAAGGGGGGGGGGGTCTGGCCAGACCCCCCTGCATATATTTGTTGCATAACTTTTTTAAATATTATATTTGTTCAAAACGCTTATATGACTTTGTTGCTATATTGTTGAGCAACACTGAGTGCATCTAAACCACCAAAAAGACTGAGTGCTCATGAGGCACTGAAGATAATACTGGCTAAGACTTATGTTGACAGTTTCGACAGTGACATCGATTACGGTGAATGTGAATGTGACGAGATGCAAATGCATGAAGAGCAACTTTCAGATGATTCTGATGATGAAGACAATGTTGAAATTGGCGATAATGATGAACACGATGATGATACTGGTCCCGAAAGTGATGATAACGGTGATGAAACTATTGATAATGGTGAAGCTGATAGAGATGAATATAAGTCAAGATCCGGATATTTTTGGCAGTCTAAACCACTTGAAACAGGCTGTGCTCGGTTGCATAATGTAATAAAAGAAAAATGTGGCTACTGAACAACACAGATTGGGAGATGAAGAAGCGTTTCAAACGGCGCTTGCTCTTGTATCAGCTTGAGAGGTTTCTCGTAGCACCGTGGATCACTACCAGAAAAAGCAGGCCACTGTTAGGCGCAGTGCGGCGTGTAATCTTGGCTGTCGGATTTCGGATCGTTGCTCAGCGGAAGAAGGAAGAGGAGGGTATAAAATGAAGATGCTAACTGTGTGGCAAGAAGGACAGCAAAACACAATACAGATGCTGCACATGCTACAAACCACTGTATCAATGTTCTTCTGCTCCACAGTACACATTGTGATCAATGCAAGCATGACTTACTGACTAAATTTCATGCTTACAATAACAATTTATTTCATTATTTTGCGAGATATTTTCTAGAAAACAGTCATGTAGCATTTGAAAATAACAGCAATCAGTACTAATTTTACTAGAATAACGGTTTCTTCATTTTTTATTCTAATTTTATAGATAGACTATCATTGAGTCGATCAGACATTTATGACAGACTGTCACAGAATAATGTAATTGAATATTTAGTTTCAAATTCATCGTAGACATGATTTATTTTGCATGGAGAGACTAATACATTGTTATTTCTTGTTAATCTAATAACATTTAGCAAAATTGGCATATAAAATACACTATTGCCTATGAAGAGACCATATCAAAAGAGGGGGTCTGGCCAGAGCCCCCTTTGTTCAAATTAAGTTGCATTTTGGCATGTACGGATGAGGGTTAAACTAGTATACAGGGATCCTTGACTAAACCTATTGTTCAGCCCGTGGCATATTTAGTCTACGATGTTAAAAAGGCCAAAACAAGGCCCGCGTTGTGAAACCTTTTTCGAAACCAGTCTCAGAGTCTACAATCTGAAATTCTGAACTATTGCTAGTGATTGATTTGATACATGATACACAGGAATCTCTTTCTCCTTATCTCTTTCTTTCTCTCTTTCTCTCTTTCTCTGTCTTTCTCTTATTCTGTCTGTCTGTCTCTCTCTCTTTCCCTCTCTGGTTTTCTCTCGCTCTGAGCTGTTTATTGTTGCATGTGATTGATTTCATGTACTACGATAGACAGGGCCAGAGGGTACATGTGGGTGTGGCATCTGTCTAGGTCTCCCGGTGGATCGCGGAAGTCGACCCACCGTATCTATGCGTAAGATCAGTTGTACTCGAAGATGTATTTGTTTCTTTGGAATATAATATACAATAATATTACAAGGCATTTTCCCCGTCAGTCGTACAACCACTGCATACCCTCTGAAAGGTAAATCACTGCAGGGCTCGGGTGTAAAGTCTGTGGGTCAACGTCTGCCTGAAATATCTGAAGTATTCGACTCTCTCTCTCTCTCTCTCTCTCTCTCTCTCTCTCTCTCTCTCTCTCTCTCTCTCTCTCTCTCTCTCTCTCTCTCTCTCTCTCTCTCTCTCTCTCTCTCTCTCTCTCTCTCTCTCTCTCTCTCTCTCTCTCTCAATCTCTCTCTCTTCTCTTTCGCTTTCAGTCTCTCCCTCTCTCGTTTTCTCTCGCTCTCTCTCTCTATCGCAGTCTCTCTCTGTCTCTGTCTCTCTCTACAAATAAACCGCCTCCAAGCTATTCACGATGCTCTCCTTTTTGGGCTCTGGAGGTTCGAACCCTGTCAGCGGCAGAGAACGCGAATAGACGTGTATCGATCTCACTCAGTCTAACGACACTGTGTGATAACGAAGATCATTAGTGTCGCCCTCCTCCTTCATCCAGGCTCGGGACTGGCACTGCGTGACAGTAGGGCACGAACGTATAGTGGGGGAGTTCAATAGACGAGTTAGACTCACAAACAGAATATATAAAGCGCAGGCTCCAAACGTTACTGCCTACGCGGCAGGCCAATGTGCGCACGTCGAAAACAATTACAGGGTAACAATGTACATTGTGTATTGTATTGCATTGTATTGTATTGTATTTCAAAACTAATAAAGCGCCTCTACCAGTGCCCGCCACTCAGAGGCGCTTTTATGGTGCAAAAGTCCTCTGCATTAAAAGCAAGTTTTAAGACAGCGAAAAGCTGTGGTAGGACCACCAGATAGTAGTGCAGCCCGGACCGAAGGAGGAAGCTGATTCCACAGTGAAGGGCAGATACTAATAAAGGAACGAGACTGGGCCAAGGCCGTTCTAAGTACAGGGGTCATACTCTGCATTCAACACCGTAATTCCCATATCTTCTTTACAGCAATAGTAGAGGATTCCATTTGAGTTTTCTAGTACACTGCTTTTAATGGAGAGGAATCCTACATTAGTCCTGCAGTAGTAACTAACTTCCGGCTTGTGTCTTAGCATTGCGCTGATGTCGTCATCGTTAACTCCTAACTTCTAAAGCGCCACTCGAAAGCCAAGCGCAGGGTGCCAGCTTTTTAAAGAGCGCTGCATCAAGTCAGAGGGGTTTTCCAGAGGGTAGTCAAAAGAGGTCCGAGTCCACTTTCCAGAGGGTCCAGGTCAAGAGGTACAGTCATTCGCCGATGGTGACCAATCACTGACCATGACGCCGGAACTACATTGACCCAATGTCGTACAGAAGTGCTGTGCGTTTGCTAGCGCCTCTAAATAAAAATATACTTACTTACTTAAGTCGGTAAAGGATCTGTCGGTTGTAAATTGGAGGATAAATGTTATTGGGCGAACATTAGACCGGATTTAGAAGACAAAAACCATCGATGTCGGATGTACAACCAATTACCGAAGGTGACCATGACGCCGAAACAATATTGACACAGTGTTTGTGTGAGTGTGCTGGCTAGGATGCGCCGTCACTGCAGTGGGTTTGTAGACTTAGCAGAGTGCGACTAGCAGGTCGTCAGGTTAGTTAGTAGTTGGGTTAGTTTGTGGTTAGGGTAGTTAATAGTCAGGTTAGTTAGTATTTAGATTAGTTAGTGGTTAGGGTAGTTAATAGGTTAGTTAGTGGTTAGGTTAGTTAGTAGTTGGGTTAGTTAGTGGTTAGGGTAGTTAATAGTCAGGTTAGTTAGTAGTTGGATTAGTTAGTGGTTAGGGTAGTTAATAGGTTAGTTAGTAGTTAGGTTAGTTAGTAGTTGGATTAGTTAGTGGTTAGGGTAGTTAATAGTCAGGTTAGTTAGTAGTTAGATTATGTACATGCTGGTCTTTCCAGAGTCAGAATCATGAAGATCTTGGGTGTCACGCTCTCCGATGACTTCAGCTTTGACGTGCATGTTGACAATCTATGCACTGGTGCAAGACAATCAATGTATGCATTACGGATCCTGACTACTCATGGACTACTTGGCCCCTCAATGTACGATGTGGTGACAGCTACCACAGTGACGAGGATGACGTACGCTGCGTCCGCTTGGTGGGGTTATGTGGGGCAGAGGGGACGTGAGAGACTACAGGCAATTTTTAGGAGACTGATTAAAGCTGGTTATCTTCCTGTGGACTACCCTAGATTCGAACAATTGATCCGTACTGCTGATTCTAAACTTTTGACGACCGTCCTTACATGTCCTACACATGTGCTTCATGTGCTATTACCTCCTGTTAAGCATACGGGTTATACTTTGCGACCCCGTGTTCATAATCGGGTTCTCCCGACTGCTGACAGTCTAGCTCGTAAATCTTTCATAATTAGGTTGATTTTCACCGGAATATAGGCCTTAGTACTTTAACCTGGACGTGATATACATGTGTAAACCAAAATGCGGTTAGCAGTTGGATTAATAAAGGATATACTTACTTACTTACTTACTTACTTACTTGTTCAACAACGCTGTGTCATACCAAGGATCCGAAGCTTCGCCCTCCTCCTTTACCCAGGCTTGGGACTTGCACTGAGAGACGGTCATCTGTTTAGAGCAGTCGTAATTGTAGTCGTAATCGTACATTTATATAGCGCCACTTAAAGGGAAACTCCTTAGAGGCTTTTCGTAATGTTGTCCTACAGAGAAAGACGGTGCAATACTGAATGTACACAGAAATCTCCTTCCCCTACATACCAGACTGAACTATTTCCTACCTGAGAGGATCACGAGGAGGCAGAATCCAACGGCCGTTCTTCGGGACAACATTGCCGTTACAAAACTCCAACCAGGAAGCCAGTGGCTACAGCGGAACAAACTCCACAGTTACCCTTTGTCTTTGAGTCGACCAAGTTACGCCACTAGCGATTACCGGTCTGTGCCAGCCAACTGCAGCTGTGAATAGGCGTCATCTGAAGTCGGAGCGGAGAAGAGGATCCGGGTTTCAGACCCGTTAATAGGATAAAAATTGATGGTTGGCTACAGCAGGAACTACTGTGGCAAGGTCGCTCACGTAGACCACATTTCAGTTCAACTTAACTATAATTATATATCCGCTACATATATCGTAGGCCACCCACGAAATGTAAAACAACATTGCACTACATGTAAGTCGCAATATCTGTGCTTTACCTGTTTAGTGTGTATATGTGTATCCATGGGTATATCTGTGTGTGTATCTATATTAGTGCATCTACAGGTCTGTCTGACTGTTTGTTTGTTTATGTACCTGCGCCTAACTGTCTGTAAGTCTGTCTGCCTGCCTGTCTGTCTGTCTGCCTGTCTGTCTGTCTGTCTGTCTGTCTGTCTGTCTGTCTGTCGGGATGTATGCAAGCATCTATGCATTCATGTTTATCTGCCTGCCTGCCCTTAGAGCCTGTGTGTATGCCTGCCTACCTGCCTGCCTGACTGTCAGTCAGTCACTCTGTCTGCCAGTCAGTCTGTCAGTCTGTCTATTTGTCTGTTTGTTTGTCTGTCTGTCAGTCAGTCAGTCAGTCAGTCTGTCTGTCTGTCTGTCTGTCTGTCTGTCTGTCTGTCTGTCTGTCTGTCTGTCTGTCTGTCTGCCTGCCTATAGCGGTCTGTTACCCGGAAACTTATGAGGCTAAGCATCCTCATTCTCACAACCGGACACGATAGCTGTAAATCAAACCGAAGCTACGCCCAACCGGTCGAAATCCATGAGGGCTTTATGTTCCCAGAAGAGAAATGTTGGAAACCCCTAACGGGTTCAAAAGGGCAACGAATTGGGCAGGAATAGGTGCTCGTTAGTCAAGTGGTTAGGGTGCTCGAGTTTCAACCGAGATGTCGGGAGTTCAAATCCCGCCGTGGCAGAAATTTGTTTTGAGATATCTGCTCCACCTCCACTGCCTAGCCAAATCAGCAGCATTGAGTACACTGACCATACACTGTCGGTGGGCAGATGAGACGGCGAGGGAGAGGACGCCATACGGCGAGGCTGAGAAAATGAAGTCGCTAACCCTTCATACCCATGGATGTCATTTTCTTACCATACCTTAACTTTCGTTACATTCTCTCACTTTAATTTGTTAAATAGATAGATAGATAGATAGATAGATAGATAGATAGATAGATAGATAGATAGATAGATAGATAGATAGATAGATAGATAGATAGATAGATAGATAGACAGACAGACAGACATACAGACAGACAGACAGACAGACAGACGGTTAGGTAGGTAGGTAGGTAGGTAGGTAGGTTGGTAGGCGGATGCATGGATGGATGGATGGGTAGGTGGGTGGATGGATGGATGAGTGGGTCAATGATTGGATGGATGATTGATGGGTGACTGGAACGATAGATAGATAGGTAGGAAGGTAGATAGATAGATAGATAGATAGATAGATAGATAGATAGATAGATAGATAGATAGATAGATAGATAGATAGATAGATAGATAGATAGATAGATAGATAGATTTACAGATTTATATATAGCTGACGGATAGACAGACTGATAGACAGACAGACAGGCAGATGTGTAAATAGCTCGTACTAATGCCCGAATGTTTAAGATTAAATGCGTTGGTCTATCAGTTTGGAACGCGCCATCTGTGAACAATAAACAATTTTAAAAGCAAATACGAATTCTGTTAAATTTCTGTTAGGTCTACTGCTAATGTGATTGCACCCAATGTATTCTGTTATCTAGGTTAACACAAAAATTGACTTATATCTAATTTCGATTTACTTTCACACTTAATTTTCTAGCATGTGCTGTTTGTCTAACATCTATCATCATAATGCATAATGACATTCTGTGTTCATGGGCGTCCGCATAAATTATTTTAGGGGTGCAACCAGTGCGTCTGATTTAAGGCGATCGATCGATCGCTCTTCTTGGTCGTTCACCTAGCAAAGGTACCGGCGAGCGATTTACCGCTCGCCTAGCCGAAGGCTTCTCATCGTCGGTCGTCGCTCGCTGAGTTTGAGTTAGACTCCAAGACGATAGACGAACATAGAGCCAGACCATTATTTTATTTACCTAAAGGCGATTAATTTAATTTACTTACTTGCGGCAGCGGTGAATGCGTGCCGTGACCTGTCCTAATTACTGCTGACTAATCACTCCAATTTCGTGCAATATGATTGGCCATAACAACACGACCGACATCTCACGCCGCGTGACATCATCCGTAACATCACCAATTTCGGAAATTATTTTAAGCAACAGTGGTGGCCAAAATGAGCAAATCGAATAAAAATGTACAGTTGAGCACGTATCTGTCATGGAAATTAAGCGACTCGTTCGATGTCGATGTAGTCGAAATAGAAAACCATCGGACTGTGAACAAAATTTACTGCATGTTCTGCAGAAAGCACGCCGATAAAATTCGAATGGATTGCCGGCTGAAAGGTCAAGCTAAAAATGAGTGTTCAACGTATGCCGGTCGAAGGCTCAACCCACTTTGTGAAATCAGCCGTCAACGTCATCTTACGTCAATGGTAAATTCCTAGTGAATTTTCATTCATTCATTCATTCTGAGAATTTATATAGCGCCTCTTCAAGAGACCTACGCAGATAACGGAACTGAAGTGAGATAGATCTACTAAATGAGTACTATATGCAGCGATACGAAAAATTAAGAATACGATACACAAAATACGCTGTACATAAAAGCTCCCGAGGTCGACCGCATATCGCTCGCCTACTCAATCCAGCGCGATCGATTTTCAACCCGCCTACTATTTTCAAATCAGACGCACTGGGTGCAAAATTTTTGTAGGCTGGGGGTGGGCAAAATAACGTTTACGCATAGATTGGCTATTCATGAACAGAGAACACGTGACAACTTTAAAAATAACTAATGGTCAGGACTCAACCTAAATAATTAAGTGCTTTTTCGCATTGAAATTTTTGTGAAATTGTTGTAATAATTATAATAAGCAAAAGATTTTATTTTTGTAAATTATGTGCAAAATCTAGGGGAAGCAATTGCCCCGTTGTTCCCCCTCTGGACGCCCATGAATGCGTTCTCATTGTACATCTACGGCTCTCATTTTTTTTAATAGTTTGCTTTCAGTTTTATTTTCTGTACGATTGTACAAAGTTTGTTTTAGTGTACTTGTTCAACATCTGTCATATTTTGAACATCCACATTTAGCCTGTATTAATAGGCTACCCTAGTTAAGCAGGATGCTGGTTGTTTAGGGTCTGCCTACTTGATACCAGTTACTCGTACATATTGCAACCTGTAAAATTCGTGTGTAGAGCCTGGATGTAAAATAAATTTGATTCGTAAAAATTTTCCAAAGTGCTACCGTGCGTTACTTACCGGAATAACGTACGCGTACAGAACGTACGTTATCGAAATGAATAACGTTCGCGTACCGTATGCGTACGTTCAAAATGATCAGTGTATAGCTCTACAGTATTAGTCTCCCTTACGCAGGCCTAATTATTTACGAACGGTACCGAAATTTAGTATCACCAATTAAATGACCAGTGGCAGTGAACTATAAACTGTGCGTAAAATCTTAATTTTCTTCATATCATACATTGCATAGAATATTAGCAATTTGGAATTTAAAAGTAGAGATCATTGAACGGATGTAACGGTTAAAATTGGTTATGACCGTTAATCATCAACTATTATTGACTTCTGTTGTGCATAATGTATATATATATATATATATATTTTATTTTCGTCCTGAACTGATGCCAACGTACGCCAACGTAAGTTATAGAAAAAAATAACGTACGTTCCGTACGTACGGTCGCATACTGAAATATTCTGGGATCGATAAAAATGACAGATAGATAGATAGATAGATAGATAGTTAGTTAGATAGATAGATAGATAGATAGATAGATAGATAGATAGATAGATAGATAGATAGATAGATAGATAGATAGATAGATAGATAGATAGATAGATAGATAGATAGATAGATAGATAGATAGATAGATAGATAGATAGATAAGCCTAGATAGATAAGCTTAGACGGATGGATGGATGGATGGATGGATGGATGGATGGATGGATGGATGGATGGATGGATGGATGGATGGATGGATGGATGGGTGGATGGATGGATGGATGGATAGGTAGGTCGGTAGGTAGGTAGGTAGATAGATAGATAGATAGATAGATAGATAGATAGATAGATAGATAGATAGATAGATAGATAGATAGATAGATAGATAGATAGATAGATAGATAGATAGATAGATAGATAGATAGATAGATAGATAGATAGATAGATAAGCTAAGATAGATAGATAGATGGATGGATGGATGGATGGATGGATGGACGGACGGACGGACGGACGGACGGACGGACGGACGGACGGACGGGTGGGTGGGTGGGTGGGTGGGTAGGTAGGTAAGTAGGTAGATAGATGGATAGATGGATAGATGGATAGATAGATAGATAGATAGATAGATAGATAGATAGATAGATAGATAGATAGATAGATAGATAGATAGATAGATAGATTGATAGATAGATAGATAGATAGATAGATAGATAGATAGATAGATAGATAGATAGATAGATAGATAGATAGATAGATAGATAGATAGATAGATAGATAGATAGATAGATAGATAGATAAGCTAAGATAGATAGATAGATGGATGGATGGATGGATGGATGGACGGACGGACGGACGGACGGACGGACCGGTGGGTGGGTGGGTAGGTAGGTAAGTAGGTAGATAGATGGATAGATAGATAGATAGATAGATAGATAGATAGATAGATAGATAGATAGATAGATAGATAGATAGATAGATAGATAGATAGATAGATAGATAGATAGATAGATAGATAGATAGATAGATAGATAGATAGATAGATAGATAGATAGATAGATAGATAGATAGATATTATCTTCTGCCTATATTTAAATATACCTTACCTCTTTCCACAGAAATTTACCCAATCTTGATATAATTCCACTTACCCTAACCTTTCTTACTTACCGTGCCTTACCTACCATTTCTTAACGTACCATTAGAATCTCTTGCTATGCCGCATTGCCTCACATGACATTTGCTAACTTTACCTTGCTATACCTGACCTTGTATTACCTTTCAATTACCTTGCTAGTAATTAAAACCATAATGTCTAGCTTTTACACGCTTGAAGTTACTACCATGTTATTACTTAACATAACACCAGCTACTTTAAACATACGTTACATCTTCAAGTGCGTAAAACTTGTCACACGGAGTACAGTGAGTAGGTTCTAGCCAGCAATAGTTACTGCACACCCAGCGCTTAACCGAATGGCCCAGCGTGTCTCCACACCGGGTACGTTCACAAGATGGCGCACATCTTGCGTTAGTCTACTATCCTTTCCATAGAGGGCGATACATGCTGACACAGGTGCGATCAATGATGAAGTTATTGCTCTGAGGATGTGAACTTTCGCTAGATGTCACTTAGGAAAGCTACTATCAGCAAAATAATTGATGCACATGCATTTTTATAAATTCAGCGAATTTATAATGATGATGATGATGATGATGATTATGATGATGATGATTACGATGATGATGATGATGATAACGATGATGATAATGATGATGATAATAATAATGATAATAATACAAAATAACAACAACAAAAACAACAAAAACAACAAAAATAAAAATAATAATGGCAATAGTAATTATAATAAAAATAGTAATAATATTTATAATAATAATAATAATAATAATAATAATAATAATAATAATAATAATAATAATAATAATAATAATTAGTAATAGTAGTAGTAGTAGTAGTAGTAGTAGTAGTAGTAGTAGTAGTAGTAGTAGTAGTAGTAGTAGTAGTAGTAGTAGTAGTAATAGTAAGAATATTAATGTATCATTTGTAACAGTGCTGGTGGTAGCAGTAGCAGTAGTAGTAGTGATAGTAGTAGTAGTAGTAGTAGTAGTAGTAGTAGTAGTAGTAGTAGTAGTAGTTGTAGTAGTAGTAGTAGTAGTAGTAGTAGTAGTAGTAGTAGTAGTAGTAGTAGTAGTAGTAGTAGTAGTAGTAGTAGTAGTAGTAGTAGTAGTAGTAGTAGTAGTAGTAGTAGTAGTGGTAGTAGTAGAATTAGTAATTGCAATAGTGGAGGGGTTTTATAATCATTATTATAATTATTTAAGTTGTTGTTGAAGATGATGTTGTTGTTACTATTATTACTGTGCGAGAATCAAGAACACAAAATTGAAGGACATCTGTTGGAAAATTGTTATCTCTCGTTTCGCAGACAGGCACAAGGTGTCGCTACGAGTGATTGGGTTTGTTCCCAGAGGGAGGAAGATATGTGCCCAGGAAGAAGTGGAGAAGGAGGAAGATAGATAGAGGAACAAGAGAAGGAAGAAGTAGAAGAGTAAGGCAAGAGGAAGAGGAAGCGGAGAGGTGGAAGGAGGAAAGAGAAAAGGTTTAGGAAAATGAGGAGGATTGGGAGCTGGAGGAGGGAGAATAGATAAGGGTCACAAAGATGAAAATAAAGAGGTCGGAAAGATATCTTTCTGTCTGTCTGTCTCTGTCTGTCTCTGTCTGTCTCTGTCTCTGTCTCGATCTCTGTCTGTCTCTGTCTCTCTGTCTCTATCTCTCGCTGTCTCTCTGTCTCTATCTCTCGCTGTCTCTCTGTCTGTCTCTGTATGTCTGTCTGTCTGTCTCTCTGGCCAGTTCCATCCAGCTAACGACCGATTCACTTGTCCAATAGTTACTAATTAATTCCGAGATTTTCAGTTAATTGCCGAAATTAATGGAGCCTCGAATATGACTGGCTGATTTGCGTACACGCCTATGACCGGTCAGTCATTAATTACGAGAAAAAAATGATTCCTTATAGGGTTTTCCAATATTTGGGTTAAGGGGTTTCCTAAGGGGACTATTCGGATGGATACTGTTGCCCTCGGCTGACTTGGGTTTGGGACCTCCCAGCAGGAAAAGGGATAAAGATTGGGGCTGGCCAGAGTCCGAACCCTTGGGAATGAGCGGTGACCAGGGAAAGGGAAAAGGGAAGCGGGAATGTTAGTCCGGGATGAAGATGAAAGAATCGTTTGAAGGTTTTGACGATTGTCTGGTAGACAATGGAGGGTTATTGAGTCTCTCGCTTGAACAAAGGGTCTCTGATTGATTGATTGATTGATTGATTGATTGATTGATTGATTGATTGAGTGACTGAATGAATGAATGATTGATTGCTTGAAGTACCGAATGACTGACTAAATGACTAAATGACTTAATGACTGACTTACTGACTCACTCACTCTATCTATCTGTCTTAGTTTCTCTGTATGATATATCTGTCTATCTGTGTGTATGTCTCAGGATCTCTATCTGTGTGTCTGTCTCAGTATATCTGTCTTTCTGTGTAACTGTCTCAGTATCTCTGTCTGTCTGTCTGTCTGTCTGTCTGTCTATCTATCTATCTGTCTCAGTTTCTCTGTCTATCTATCTGTCTGTCCACGGATCCGATATCTCCATCTATCTCCTTGTCCGTCTCCAGTGGTTCGTCATCAATTTCCCGTCTTCCGATTTCCTTATCACCCGATTCCCACTTAACCCTCGCCCCTTCCTCACGTTTCCTTCCCAGCCAAGCAACTTCTCTATTTTCACCCCACACCGTAAATCACATCACCCTCTTTAACCCCGCAAACTCGCACCCCTATAAGATACACTGCCACTGCCTGTACTCCGGTAGTGCTAGTCTCAAGCCTGGAGGCTGGATGAAAAGAGGAGGGCAACGTCAAAGGCCATAATAAACGACGATGATAGATGTATTCATAATAATAATAACAATGATAATAATAATCATAATAATCAGTCCTTTTTTTCTATAAAAATGGTTCAGGAAATGAGCAGTTTTGAACGGGCTAAATCGAGGGAGCAGCTCGAGAAAAACGGGGTGGTATTTGGGGAGGGGTCTCGGTGAGACCCTCCCTAAAGAAAATTGAAATAACTAAATTGTTTTTAATATCTGAAAAAATGTGTCGGAACGCCGTTCCCGAGCGCTTCGGCAGATAAAAGCACTGAAAATAATAATGATGATGATGACGATGATAATAATAATAATATAATAATTATATTCTTTATTAATTAAAACCGACAGACGCAGTAAGATTACATTGAAACATGAAAGTACAATCAATATCTTAATTAAACCCACGGTTTGGCAGCCTTGGAAGGCGCCGCCCTAGAGGGGGGTTACGGGAGTCGATCCGCGTACCTTATGCTCTCCTGGCCATGAGTGTTAATAATAATAATAATAATAATAATAATAATAATAATAATAATAATAATAATAATAATAATAATAAAAATAATAATAATAATAATAATAATAATAATAATAATAATAATAATAATAATAATAATAATAATAATAATAATAATAATAATAATAACGATAACAATAAAATAATAATAATAATAATAATAATCATCATCTTAATATTACTAATATTATAATTATTATTATTATTATTATTTATTATTTTTATTATTATTAAGAGTAGAAGAACGACATCAAGAAGAATAAGAAGCTCAGTCCCTTTAACAGCTTTACATTCGTCCCCTGTGTATGTATATAAGAAGTCCCTCGAACACCTTTTTAATAGGTTTCATTCGTTCTCAATAAATAAGAGTAATGCAGTCCGTTACACACCTTTTTATAGACTTATATTTGTCCTGTATATAAAGACCTTTCCGAATATTCAAACTATAGTAATGCAGTCCGGTATACATCGTACACACCTTTTCATAGGCTTATATTTGTCCTATAATAGGAACTTTCCGAATATTCAAACTGTATTGTAGTAATGCATTCGGGTACATTTTACAGACTTTTTATAGACTTATATTTGTCCTATATATAAGGACCTTTCCGAATATTCAAACAGTATAGTGATGCAGTCCGGAACACACCTTTTTATAGACTTATATTTGTCCTATATATAAGGACCTTTCTGAATATTCAAACTGTATAGGAACCGTTCATTGGTGTTTCAAGTATCAAGAACACTGGTCCCTTAAACTACCCTGAGAGGCCTATCGCCTTTATTTTCTTAGCCTTGGTACATGAGGGCGTGTGGCCATTCCTCTCCCTCGCTGTCTCATCTTCCCACCAACAGTGTACGGTCAGTGTACTCGATACAGCTGACTCATTTAGGGGCGTAGGTGGAGCAGAAACCTGGAACCAAATTTCAACCGAAGCGAGGATTTAAACCCCCGACCTCTCGAATGACAGTCCACTACACAAACCAATATATATAACTTGACAACCCCTGAACTCCCATAAATTGGTTAATATCTAGGTGTCCACGGGCAATACCTGGCAGGCGTGAAACCTCCCTGCAACCGGGGGTTACGTGTTAGCGCACCCTGGCGACGCAATTATTATTCCAAGACGCGTGTGACACTAATCGTATATGCAAATAGGAAACCCTTCGTTCGATTGCTTGGCTCGGATACTTTAGTAAAAACAGATGTCCACTGTGGCGTGACCAGTTTTGGATGATCTACCGCAAACGAGGCGTGTGTGTGCATGTCGAGAGAGGCACGCAGCGCAATCGTCAGGTGTAGGTGCTACCGGGTTTTTTGTCTGCATTGGCGAGATCGTCTCGTGGATGGAGCGATGGGAAGGTCGAGGGTTCGAAACCCCACAGGCGATGGTTTCAGATTTATGATGTAAGATTATCGGATTCGGTTCAAACCGATTCGACATAATCTCGTCTTATCTGAAGAGATGTAATCAAAACCAATCCAATCCTATCCAATTCAATCTTATCTAATCTTATCCAATCCAATCCAATCCGATCCTTGCGGTCCGGTCCAATCCGATAAAATCGGGCCTGGGTCGGGAGTGCCTCTGAGTACATTCCTCGAAGGGGCGCCATATAAATCTTATAGATAGATAGATAGATAGATAGATAGATAGATAGATAGATAGATAGATAGATAGATAGATAGATAGATAGATAGATAGATAGATAGATAGATAGATAGATAGATAGATAGATAGATAGATAGATAGATAGATAGATAGATAGATAGATTGGTAGATGGATAGATGGATAGATGGATAGATGGATAGATGGATAGATAGATAGATAGATAGATAGATAGATAGATAGATAGATAGATAGATAGATAGATAGATAGATAGATAGATAGATAGATAGATAGATAGACAGATAGACAGATAGACAGACAGACAGACAGACATACAGACAGACAGACAGACAGACATACAGACAGACAGACAGACAGATAGATAGATAGAATGAATCCAATCCACTCCTATCTAATCTAATCTAATCTATAACCGGGTTCTACAAGTGTGCGAGGAGTCACCAGTCGTCACTTTCCAAGTAGCGTTTTACAAACTTTCGATTACAATGACAGGTGCAAATGTGAAGTAGCTTTCGACACTCACAGAATGTTACACCAGGTTTCGAATCCTATCCTCTGTTCTTCTGCGATCGCCCAACTCAACCGCTCTGCCAACGAAAATCCCCCTCACCTTCCAGCCTCCTCCCACACGCGTCCAAACCGTCACTTTGATGTCACTCAATCACGTGATCTTGTCACGCTTCGGTGACTGCCGCCATTCCAGGTCATCGATCCGTGATAGGTTCCAAGCATTCAACTCCGTTATTCAGCCGAGAAGCCGGTTACAGACAGTTACGAAAAAACGAGGACTGTCCGATTCAATGGAAGAGCGTTACGGTCGAGATTTTTCCGGTCGCGACTTGCGGCAAGGTACACCGCGGCTCAAAAAACGGAGCCGACATTCGGAGGTGTACGTGGGGTATGTTACGATGGCGCTCCTTGGAATGAGGTTTCCTATACATGGGCTGTTACCATCCATTGGTGACGTGTGGTTTAGAGAACGGCAGCCGTGTCAAAGCGCTCTCTTTAGACACCTTTAAAACGTAGTTACCCGATGCTATATAAGGATGGGAACGACGCGAATATTAATCAGTTTTCTTGCAAGCTAATTTTGTGTAATGTAACCCGTGTAAACATATTGTACACGACGTCGTAGTCCTTAAGTTATCCTAGCATCGAGGAACACTGTGGTTGAATGTTTGAAACAATCTCTTTAGACACCTTTAAAACGGTGTCAAATGAAGCTATATAAGAATGGGCCTCGAATGGCGATGATAACTTAAACCTCACGACTTTGAACCTCAAGACTAAGACCAAGACCAAGACAAAGACTTTGAATCTCAAGACTAAGACCAAAACTTTGAACCTCAAGACCAAGACCAAGACTTTGAATCTCAAGACTAAGACCGAGACCAAATCCCCAAATCACAATCATATCCAGACTGGACGCCTACCGACTTCCGGTTTGGGCGCGAAACTTTCTAAGGCGGTCAAATGGAGTCGACATTGCGGTTGTGCACGAGGGGTATCTTGCGATGGCGTTCCTTGGAATGAGGTTTCCTATACATGGGCTGTTACCATTTATTGGTGACGTGTGCGTTAGAGAACTGCGCAAGAAAATATCTATGATTCGAATAGATTATATTAGATTAGGTTGGCTTGTATTGGATTAGAATAGATTGTATTGTGGGACACAGCAGTCGTGTCAGAGGCTCAGAGCGCTCTCTTTAGACACCTTTAAGACGTTGATGCTTCGTGTTATATAAATCCGGGACACGATCGTCACTAACTCAACGAAAACAAACATAAGTGCGGTTATGCCAAGATATAATATTATACATAACATGGGACTATGGCCGGAAGATTTCCAACAGACAATATTGATCCCACTCAAGAAAAAGCCAAAATGCAACAACATTAGAAAGAACATCAGGGTGAGGAGGCTTATAGTTCGGTGGTTTGAAGACCACCGAACTATAAGCCTCCTCACCCATGCATCCAAGATTCTACTAAGAGTTATCACGAAGAGACTGCAAGCCAAGGGAGAAACAGATGACTGCAGGCCATGCTTGGGGAAGGATCAATTTGGATTTAGAAAGGGAAGAGGAACAAGAGCTGCAATTGCAGCTGTGAGGATACTGTCGGAAAGAAGCTTTCAACATGGCCAAGACATCTATGTGTGTTTCGTCGACTATATGAGAAGGCTTTCGATAGGGTGGATTGGAGGAAATTAATGCATGCATTACGACGAATAGGGGTGGACTGGAAAGAGCGAAGACTTATTGGAAACCTGTACATTGGACAGAAAGTAAAAATAAGAATAGATGGTGAATACTCAGAGTCGGGAAGAATAGGCAGAGGAGTGAGGCAAGGATGCACGCTTTCTCCAATACTCTTCAACATCTACATCGAAGAGCTTGTATATAGTATACAGGAGGCGATGGAAGAAGTGAACGAGGGAATAAAGGTGGGAGGTAGGTTTGTGAAAGCGCTGAGATTTGCGGATGATCAGGCAATGTTAGCAAGCATGCAGCTAAGAAGGACTGCAGTGTATGATGGATCGCCTGAATATGATCACAACAAAATACGAAATGAAAATTAATACCAAGAAGACAAAGGTCATGAGGATAAGCAAAGGAGAAGAAAAAGAAGTTAGAATAACCGTAAATGGAGTGGACATCGAACAAGTTGAGAGATTCTGTTACCTAGGAAGTATGGTCACGAGGGATGTGAAGTGCCATGCGGAGATAAAAAGAAGAATAGCCATGGGAAAAGATGCATTCTATAAAAGAAAGGAGCTCTTGAGAGGAAAATTAAATAGGAATCTGAAGAAGCGAATGGTTAAGACGCTGGTATGGAGTGTGGTCCTGTACGGATCTGAAACGTGGACTATAAGGGGAGAGGACTTCATGAAGGACACATTTAAGGAAACTATATGTATAGATAATTATGGTCCACTGTGCGATTGACACACACCATTAAAACGTTGTAATGCGGTACTATTTTATCATTTCCATCCAGTACTCGTACTAACTCCGTCTTCTTTTAAAACACTGCTTACGATTCGTTATAGAGCGTTCGTCTTGTAACGCCGAGAGTAGGAGTTCGATCCTCCTCCTCTGAGACGGTTACTGGGTAGGGATATCGAGTGAGTCCTTTACTCACCATTGCTCAGTGCTAACGATGCTCGGTCATTAGAAATGGGCGCTTAATAAAATTTATGTGCAGTCATACTACTACTACTACTGCTGCTGCTGCTGCTGCTACTACTACTACTAATAATAATGATAATGATAATGATAATGATGATAATAATAATAATAATAATGATAATGATAATAATAATAATAATAATAATAATAATAATAATAATAATAATAATAATAATAATAATAATAATAATAATAATAATAATAATAATAATAATAATAATAAAAGACTTGGGAAGAGGCTTAGCTTTAACCACCGGAGACCCAAGAGAGACTTGCTATCTATTCCAGCGGTTGTCAATCACCATACAACGCTTCAATGCAGTTGCATTCACAGGAACTTTCATGCGGCCAGAAATTGTCGAGTGATGCGCCGTTCCAGACTAACATCTCCGGATATAGTTTTAGACAACCCGAGGGATCATATCTACCTCGGGTAAAAAAATAATAATAATAATAATAATAATGATAATAATAATAATAATAATAATAACAACAACAACAACAACAACGACAACGACAACAACAACAACAGCAATTGTTGATTGGTTTGAGAGGATAAAAGGGAATATAGTCTATATTTTTACATCAACGTTTTCTTCCTTTTAGCATCGAATCCTTCTTTCACTCATTCTCAAGATTAATAACCGAAGCGTGACAGAGGCGACTTTTAAAGGGAAAAGCGTTCCAGAAAAATAATTCCAAATACAATACAACTGTATTTTGCTATTGCCCTCCTCTCAATGTTCAGAAGTGCACACATGACCATATGGCAGAACATCGATGGCGCTGAGCAATTGTGAGTGAAGAACTTGCTCAATGTCCCTACACAGTAACCGTCTCAGAGGGGGATCTAACCCGTACTCTCTGCGTTACAAGACCAACGCTGTAACCAGTCGGCCACAGTGCCACCCAACGAGCACTTCAACTCAATAGAACGTATAGTCGTTATTTTACGAACCACCGTGTATCGCGTCTGCGACGCACGATCTTCCCTTCCATTCTCTTCACCTGTGAACATTTCACAGTCCCGGGTGCATCGATCTTTGTGCCGGGCCTGCCCCGGATGCCACCGAGTCATGAAGGTCTCGCATCAGTTATCTCCGCTCGCCTCTCGAACGGACATCGCCACGATTGATCAACGATCGGGCGTCTCTCGCGGGGGGGGGGGCTTCGGCACGTACGTCCCCCGTCCGGGCGACATCGTGCGTGATCCGACCAGGAATCGCAGCCCATCCGTCGCTCCATTCCCTACCACAATGGCGCCCTGGCAGAACCATACGATGGATGGTGTCGACTGCACGCTACCGACTCCATTACCGCTCATCCCAGCATTGATCTCCAACGTGTGTGGCGCGACCGCCTTAGAAAGTCCCGCGCCCAAACCGGAAGTCGGTAGGTCTCCGGCGCTTTCATCCGGATTGCCGCACAGCCCTCTGGTGGCGGAGCTTTGTCGCGTCGGTGGCGTCACGGAAGAGAGCGTGATCTAAGGTTCTAAGTCGAGTGAGGCGCGTGTGACAATGGAATTTTCCGGCTGTATAAAAAGATGGCGGATCATCGAAAACAGCCATAACTTCGACTGACAACAAAAGAGCGAAGGGTGGATGGATGGATGGGGAAAGGACGGTCGTGAGACACTGGCTCCCTCGCCTTTCTTTTCCGATGGTAAGACCGGAAAAGCGCAGTGGAATAATGGCAGCAATGGCCAAAGTGGGAGACAAAAGTAACACGAAGTGATTTCTATGTATGTCAGATAAGCACAGATAAAACAAGGACAATTGCAAGGATATATGTATGTATATAGGGACAAATATATATTAACTTAAGCATATGTATATAATAAAGTATATATATATATTATATATAGTGTCTGGTTATATGTATGTGTGTCTATGCGTGCGTGTATATGTGTGTATATCTTATCTTATCTAATCTTATCTGAACATTTATAAAGCGCTTCTCTCAATGTAACAGGCCCGTTAACAGGTCAGTCTTTAGGCAGCGAGGAGTAGGGGTCAGCCGGAAATCGCCTCGGACATTTGCCTCGGCCGAATATCCCGTTTTTCGGCACTATTCGGAAGTATTCGCCTCGGCAAATACTGTAAACACAAATAGTTGCTTGTCTGCCTCACATGCCAGAATTTGTAGGCTCATAATATCAGCTTTGAGCTCATCTAGCATATTCATTTTGAAGAAGAAAAGTACAATTCCAATACGGAAGTCAAGTCCATTTCACTAATTAGTTATTTCTAAAATTCAAAATGTAGTAGTCAGCTATTAAAATTACAGAAATTTATTACATGAAATTGTGACGCTTCGCATATGGAACAAATGGTACTCGGTTCGTACCCGGATCCGGCAAATAGTATATCCAAATACTCGGATTCGGTACTCGGTTGAAAATGTCTATACCCGGCTGACCTCTAGCAAGGAGACGCAGCTGTGATACCCTCTAGAATCCTATCACGGATTGCAGAGGGAAGGTCATTCCACAGTCGATGTATATGTGTGTATGTATGAGTGCATACGTGTGCATGGGTGTATGTGTCTTCTATGTAAAAATGATAAAATGATATGACTGAGGACATAACATCACTTGCACTAACACTAAGCGGAGCAGTGGACTTGACAAATGATCGAGGACAATGGAGATCATTTATTCGTACCCATCGCCGCCAAATGGCTGGCGTCAGGAACTGATGATGATGATGATGATGATGATGATGATGATGATGATGATGATGACGATGATGATGATGATGATGATGATGATGATGTTGTATGCATATAAACATTTTTATGTGTGTGTGTGTGTGTGTGTGTGTGTGTGTGTGTGTGTGCGCGTGTGTTTATGTGTGGGTGGAAAAGGTCTTCGTCACAAGTCAAAAGCGTAGATCTTACCTCAATTGGATTTTATGGGTGATGATAACGGTCGAGACTGTCAACGCAGGGTTCTCTTTGGGGAGAGAGGGGCTTAGGTGGAGATGGAGAAGGGTAAGGGTAGAGATAGGAAGTGGCTAGACGCGATAAGCCACCACGAATCGCAAGAGGGGTTGATGGTCGGGGCCAAATTGGGACGAAATGAATTTATGGGGTTTCTTGGGAAGTTCGTTGGACGAGCGGTGGATGTCAGCAGCGCTCGGACGGTCGTAAAACATGGGCATCTGGAAGAGGAGGTTGAGAGAGATGGAGGAGGACAGACACAGGTACAGATACACAGATTAATAGACAGACGAGTAGATTAACAGATAAAGGGCATATAATCTAGTGGATGAATGGATGGATAGATTGGATAGATTGATATACAGATAGATAGATAGATAGATAGATAGATAGATAGATAGATAGATAGATAGATAGATAGATAGATAGATAGATAGATAGATAGATAGATAGATAGATAGATAGATAGATAGATAGATAGATAGATAGATAGATAGATAGATAGATAGATAGATAGATAGATAGATAGATGACAATGGCGTGGCCACTGCGTTCAACCCGCATTACCTTACACTACAATATCACCCTGAAGCGATGACGTTATATAAAACCCCTATACTACGGTATTGCCAGTCCCAAGCCTGGGTAAAGGGGAGGGTGCGCCTATCTCATGACATAGCGTCGTTAAACAGAAGGCAACCAATCCGCGGAAGTGGATCTGGATTTAGACAGACTGTCTTCAACACATCCGGATCTAAATTGTCTGATAAAGCGAATTAGGAGATTAAATGACATTAAAGGAGATTAAATGACATTAAAGGAGATTAAAGGACTCGTTTTATCTCCGCCGGCGCGTCAACGATCTTTAAGTTTTATTGTCTCATAAAAGCTGCTGACAGTTGTTTGGGTAGAGAGTAAAGCGACTCTCCGACTCAGTGGTCGAGCGATTTACCCTGTTAGGTAGAGTATTGAGTTCGAGTCTTCTGGTGCTCGGTAGTGTAGTGGTTAGCCTGCTGGACTGTTAACCGAGATGGGAAGAAATTCCCGGCAGGGCTGAATTTGGTTCGAGATTTCGTATTCATCTGCGCCCGTTAGCCAACTCAGCCATAATGAGTACACTAACCGTACACTCTCGGTTGGGAGATGCGACGGCGAGGAAGAGGACTGGCCACCTACTCTCATACGCCGAGATTAAGAAAATGAAGTGGCTAACACTACATATACCCATGGCTGTCTCTCAGGCTAGCTTAAGGGACTGCGCTTCTTCGTATATATATATATATATATATATATATATATATATATATATATATATATATATATATATATATATATATATATATATATATATATATATATATATATAATGAGTTTCCGCTGTATATACGTATATACACCCACGCACATATACATATATATATATATATATATATATATATATATATATATATATATATTGTTTATTTATTTATTCAAGGCATTTAGATATAAGTATTTTATAAGCGCTTATTAAATCTGGCTTCAGACTGAGTCATCGTTATAGCTTCGGGGCAGAAAGATTTTCGGCGTTGATAAGAGAGAGAATCGCATTGAGGACAGACTGTGCAGCTGCAGGGCCGAGGTATCTATCTAACGGGACAGGGACTGGGGTTGTCGCTGTGCCCCGAGAAGAAGGGGGTGTGCTATCGGAACCGTCGGCTCTTGTCTGTCGGTTGGTGGGGTTAAGGGGTAGCGGTCTTCCGCTGCGGTTAGACGGAGGGGTTATGGGAGATGGTTATCGGAGGTGATGGGACAATCGCAACAGGTGCGGTAAGGAGAGGTGTTATTATTATTATTATTATTATTATTATTATTATTATTATTATTATTATTATTATTATTATTATATTATTACGTACATGTGTATGAATTATTCAAGAAGACACATCGTTATTTAGATACATTTACATTTTAACAGGACACTGACAGAAACTTTCTGTACAGGATGTGATTATATATATATATATATATATATATATATATATATATATATATATATATATATATCTGATAATTACTTTTGAAAAATTGAAGGTCCCAAGGAGATGATAATATAGACATTTTAACACATTTTAACTGATATTTTTAGGAAGATTATATACACAGACATTTCATCTCCTACGCTTTGAGATGAACCTTTTACGCAAAATGTTTCTGAAATGAAATATTTATACATATACATACATATAGACATATATGTATTATGCATATACCATAAGGAACTACAGCCAACGTTAGCATCATCATCATCATCAGTTCCTGATGCCAGCAATTTGGCAGCGATGGGTACGAATAAATGATCTCCATTGTCCTCGGTCATTTGTCAAGTCCTCTCCTCCCCTTAGTGTTAGTCCAAGTGATGTTACGTCCTCAGTTATATTATCTATCCAGCGTATAGCCTTGGTCTGCCTGTGTGTCTTTTACCTTCGAATCTTGCATGTAGTGCACTGTGTGGGATTCGGTCAACTGGCATTCTCTCTACATGTCCAAACCATCGGAGTCTTCGTCGAACGACTTTGTCTAGCAGAGTTGTTTTGATGCCTAATGATTGTCTTATGTCATCGTTTCTTATTTTCTGCAATCTTGAAATTCCTGCGATCTTTCGCAACCAGCTCCTTTCTGGTGTAAGAATTCTCTCATATCTTGTCCAACATTCCGATACATATAGGAAACTCGGTTGTATCTCGTCTCGTATATTTTTGTTTTGGTTTTCTTTGTTAACTCTCCGCATGCATTTTATTACCCAATGCTATGCAGGATATAATGAACAACAGTTCAGAGTGCAGACACGTTTAGTTTTTTAAAGACTAGCCAACTCAGCGATAATGAGTACACCGACCGTACACTGTCGGTGGGAAGATGAGACGGCATGAGCACTCACCTACAAACGCGCACTCACATTCACAGACACACATACACACATATACACACACATAAACACACATACATACACACATACATGTATTGTTTTCAGACGTCCTGTGTGTTACGCATGCGGACGAGATTTTCAGTGTCTAGTTTCAAGATAGTCTTTGAATAAATTGGCTCAGCTCGTCCGCACTTCCGCCGGAGCGGTCTCTCGGGGCCCGAGGCTATTTTAATCTGCGCCGGGGGACGAGAGTATTATGCGGACGTTATGTTAATGGCATCGAATGAGAGGTCAAAGGTCGAGCCAAAACATTTAACAGTCGGCTTAACCCCTGGGTCGGGTGACGCTGCGATCTCCTCATGGGGTGAGTTCTTCGACGGTCGCAGTCATCCGGTCGTAGGCAGACGTACAGACAGAAGGACAGACATACAGACGGACGGACAGACAGAAGGACAGACAGACAGATAGACAGACAGAAGGACAGCCAGCCAGACAGAAGGACGGACAGACAGATAGACAGACAGAAGGACGGACAGTCAGACACCCAGACAGACAGACAGACAGACAGACAGACAGACAGACAGACAGACAGACAGACAGACAGACAGACAGATGGATGGAATGACAGACATACAAAAATATCTAAACATACTTACATGCATATTATATACATGCATGATTAGATATACATACATTTTTGTATACACAAAACGTACATCCATCCACACGTACATACATACATACAATCATACATACACACATCCATCTATCCATCCATCCATCCATACATCCATACATCCACACATACATACATACATCCATCCATCCATACATACATACATACATACATACATACATACATACATACATACATACATACATACAAGCATACATATATACATAAGTATATCCACACATACATAGTTACATTCATACATACATCCATAAGATGCTCTGTTCTTCATCAGTCGGGAAGGGTGATGTATCACACGGGAAGCGACGTCACTTATCTCGCAGACGGCTTTTAAGACCCTCAAGTCTTGGAGACAGTTCCAACGATGCCACTGCTGCGGATGCTGATGGCTCAGCTGCCGACACCGAAGGCATCCTGGGAACCCTGTGGCCTCATGGATCCACCGCCCCATCTCTGTTGAAAGCCCTGACGATGGGACACGAGCCTCTTGTCTTTCCAGGACGGGCTTGAAGGGTCAGGCAGTCAGGCAGTCAGGCAGTCAGGCAGGCAGTCAGGCAGTCAGGCAGGCAGTCAGGCAGTCAGGCAGTCAGGCAGGCAGTCAGGCAGTCAGGCAGGCAGGCAGGCAGGCAGGCAGGCAGGCAGTCAGGCAGGCAGGCAGGCAGTCAGGCAGGCAGGCAGGCAGTCAGGCAGGCAGGCAGGCAGGCAGGCAGGCAGGCAGAATACTTAGAAAGGCATAGAGACAGACTTACAGGCAGACAATCATATAGGCTACATATTTAAGCAAACAGATGGTAGGACAGAAAGACACAGAGACAGACATGCAAACGGACCAACAGAGGGTCAGACTGAGCTACCCTGTCGATTGACTTAAGGGCTGACTGTCTGCGAGTGCCATCTTCCCCCTAACCCCTCAACCATCGCTTGACCTCAAGGATCGAGCGTCTCCAGACTCAGAGTGCGTCACCGAATTTTGTGTCTTCCTCCGGACGCTAGGGGCGCCACGCACGTCGGCCGGATGGCGGCCAGGCTTATTCCTGTTTCTATTGCCTCTTGAGCGATAATGGGTGACATGCATCGAAACGGAAATCGGTGAAAAAGCACCGAGAACGTCTGTGGCCACAGTCCCATTCATCTACAACCCATCACGAGTGAATCGTGTCAGTGCAGTGCGCATGCGCCGGTTCATCTCACTTCCGACGATCCCGACTTCCGATTCCGGTGGCGGGAAGATCGGACTTCCGGTCACGAAATAAGTCGATCATATTTTCGTCTCTTCGTTACTTTTGCGACGAATTCGCACAACTGATGCACTGAATTCGCTCGAGGTTGATGACTCAGTCATTTTAGGCAGCAAATTAATGACGGGAATTGTGCGGAAAACTTGCTGTAATTTAAGAATTTTCACTCGACTAAATTACAAATTCACTCATCGAAATGACCTCATGTAAATGACAAATTCATTCGGCTAATTTGGAGATTCACTTATCTAAATGACTTAAAACTAAACGACAAATTCAGACGACTAAAATTGGGAGTTTACGTTTACGATTGCCTTTACATCTTTTGATCAATATTATATAATGGATCCGTTCGATGTGCACACCTGCACCGGAAGGACTAAGTACTAAGTAAGTAAGTATGGATCCATACTCTGATCTCTTCATCAGCGTAATCGCAGTGGTCAGTTGCAGTTCCGAATTTCTAAAGCGCTGCTCTGTAGCTAAGCACAGGTCAACAGCTTATTCACGAGCGCTGCATCAAGTCAGAGGGGTTGTCCAGAGATGGCCAAAGAAAGATCTGAGTTCGGTTGTCTGCGTATACCTGACATTTGGAGCTTGACCCAAAGCCAAACTGACCCTACTTCCTAGCAATTCCGATTCGACCAATAAACTGGTTCCCAGTGATGTAGCATTTCTGGGCGCTGTAGAAATGTCGAGATTATACGATGTGGTTTTAATTTCCCAGATTTGTGCTATTTGCGCGGCGGTCTATAGTGGATTCTCGATACAGGTGTGGTAAGCGTGCTGGACAGTCAGTCGAGAGGTCGGGGGTTCGAATCTCCGCCAGGGCAGAAATTTGGTTCCATATATCTGCTCCACCTGCGCCCCTATAGCCAACTCAGCTATAAAGAGTACATTGACCGTACACTGTCAGTGGGAGGATGAGACGGCGAGAGAGAGGACTTGCCACCCACCCTCATATGCCGAGGCTAAGAAATGAAGTCGCTTACATTTCATACCCATGGCTGTCTCACGGCTAGCTTAAGGGACTGCTTTTCCTCTTCTTCTAGAGTTAACGCGTGCTGGACCTGCTCAATCTGTAGCACAGTTATCACTAGACGTCGTGCTCCCAATCATGTAAACAAATGAAAATAGAATTTCGAAATAAAGTAAAAACCAACTGAAAACATAATTAGAACTGTATATACGGACATTAATCTGGTACAACAGCATTTCTTTTAAAAAACTTATGACTTATGTCACGAGTCGTTAGAATGTTTCCAAATAACCTTGACTTACGTCAAATCAATGTTACAGTGCATGCTATAGCAAGAGATCACGAAATTCTAATCCGATATTCACAGCAACATTGCGAAGGGTCATCGTGCTTTAGTCAAAATGTCCCTATAATGACATGACACTCATACAAAATGTCATCATGCCTCAACAAAAATGTCATTAGAAATGTCAATAAAATGGCTTCTGATTCATAACAAAATGACAGAATATAATAATAATATTGACAATAGATTTTGAGTTTATTTGAAACGATTGTCACAATTCTGCTGTGTGCACGTGCTTTGCATTATTCGCGTTACAATTCTCCAAAGCTATCACAAACATTCTTAAAGACAATATGTTTAAATATTATTTAAGATATTCCTGGTGCAAACCATAGGCAAAATTAATTTTTGTTTACAACAAAAGTACTTTAAACTTCACCTATTATGGTTCACGAGAGAATATTCCGAATTTCATTACACCAGTACAATATGTCATAACGCTTCAGAAAAAGACCATAAATGACCGCATATACCAGACAAAATGTCACAGTGATTTTCGGCGAAATTGTAAACTTTAATGACATCGGGCTCGTATGTCATTACAACGCCAACTTCTACACGTATACGACCCATTGTCTACCTGTATATTCTAAATATGAAATTAACTTATTAGCATATACAGTAATAACTTAACATTATTATAGGCAAACCTGCAGGTCCTGCCTGGCTCATTAATATTAATAAGTGTATGAATTTGAATATGCTAATCATGTGAAACTATATAAAAATGTATTTCCTCAGTACATTTAGGCTATAGCAGTTGGAATACTATTGGAAGTTTATATAGGGCTAGCACAGTGGTCGCCCTAGATAATTAATCAAGCACTAAAGGACTGCTTTCCATAAACTGCGTAAAGTAAATGTAATCCAATGATACTAACTTAGTTATTTTGCGCTATGATTAGAGAGGCTTTTTAAGTGAAGGTAATGCAAAACAAAAAGCTGGATATACGTTTTTATTAATACTATGATTATTTTTCAAATTATGATTAAGATCATAAAAATAATAATGGTTATGGTTAGAGTTACAAGGTCATTGTAATTGTTATTATTATCTAAATTTATATAATTATATTATTTATATTATTACTATCATTGCTACTATTATAAATACTAATATATTAGTAACTTCCATAGCGCCGGTGTCTAATGCAGAAGGCTTCAACCGATGGCGCACCAAAACCACGTGACTTCTACTGCGCCTTAACTTTTTAAACCATTTAAACGACTTTTATCTTTCTCATCACTGACGTCTTCAACAGAACCAGAATCATCTTCATGTTTAAGCGTCGGATTTCATTATGTTGCGCCCGTTTTCAAGCGATCAAATTGGTCTCAATCCAATAAGGCCATTCGAATTATAACACAGTTCAATTTTTGCATAGAAGAGCATACGGCAAGACACTATAGCAGTGAAAGTATTGAATGTTCCTGGAAACGAGTGTCAAACACACGTCGCTGAGGGGGCGGGGCTATAACGAACTTCTTAGGGAAGTCACCATTTTTGGGAAATATCAAAATCTGGAAGATTGTAAAGTCCCGGGAACTAAGTAATATTGAGAATTATCAGAACCTATATAGAGTATCCGGGAAAGTGTAACATCCCGGGCGATTCACTAATATCTGTAAGTATATTATCTGGAAAATCATTACACCCAGGGAATTTTTAACTGCGAAATATCAGAACCCATGACGCATCCGGGAATCGCAAATTCCTACGGTGATGGCCTAAACCCATATAGTATCCGGGAAATAGTAACTACTGTTATTGGGAAAAACGGAATTTTCAGCAAATAACTATTATTTCTATGGCTACCTGAAAGAAGATGAAACTTAAGAGGAAAGGTTCGTTAAGGGTTCCTTCGGTGTTTAGGGTTTCAGGGATGACGCTGATGCGGATCGGTTAGTCTAGGTAATTTCCAGTGGTTTGGGGTTTCAGAGAATAGCGTCACGTGTCGACGTGTAGTCCGGAAACGACAGAGAAAGTTCCGTTCAAAGGATAAACCGGAAGAAACCGTTTTCCGTCTTCGTCGTCGCTACAGCTGTTTCTGTTGTCATAGCAACCCTCCCCGTCGTTGTCCGACAGGTAGACCCCTTCCGGTTCCACCAGATCGTTCCTCGACTCCATCCGCGTCTCCATCTCAGCCTCGCTGCCCTCTTCCAGCTGTCCACCGTCGTCGCATTCCGTCATCATCTCAACGTCCACTGGATCGTCCATCTCGTCCCACCCGGAAACCTGGTCCTCCTTCCCGCGGCATCGGTCGGCGATGACGTCGTCCTCGTCAGCGGAGTCCTGGTCCCGGTGGAGGACCCGACCCCGCGGCGATCCGGACAGACTGGGCGGATCGTGCTTGCGCAGGTGACGGTCGAGGTTCGTTTGCTGCCCGAAGCATCGGTCGCAGAGCAGACATCGGAAGGGCTTCTCCTTGTTGTGGATGTTACGGACGTGTCGCTGGAGATTGGACGAGATGCTGAAGGAACGCTCGCAGTACTTGCACTTGTACGGCTGTTCTCCCGTGTGCGTTCGCAGATGTCTGGTCAGGTTCGCCGATCGGGGAAACACCTTCCCGCAGAACCGACATGAGTACCGGTCCTTGTACTTTCCCACGGCCGGAGCCCCCGTGAACGGCGGCACGGGACCCTTCATCAGCGGCGACAGGAACGGGTAGAGTCGGTCTCGTTGCCTGGAAAGACCCGGAAAATTTCGGGGCGGAAGGCAGAGTGGAAACATAGGCACGCCGGTACCTTGCAGAGAGCGGATCCTGGCGGCAATGTCCTGGAATCCTGGTGGGAGTGCGCACTCGTTTCCAGGCGGCTGGGGTCGGGTGTTGTGAAGCCAGCGTGGAAGGGGTGGGCAGAGGTGTGACGGAGGGCTTGGGGTACTTGCTGGTTGGAAGGTTGGATGTGGGCTGTGAGCCGGAGAGGAGGGAGATAGCTTCTGGTGGGGAAATGCGGCGAATTGATTCGGTGATGAGGCGGATTTGGATTTGAGACTGAGGTCGAGAGGCAGCATCTCGCTTGTTGCCATTTCATCGACGTTTGTGAAGTCGTGAATTCTGTGATTGGCTTGGGCTTCGGTTGCTTTTGACTTCTTAGGGCTTTCAAAGGTGTCCAAGGTCTTCAACCTTTTCTGGGTTTCGTTCATGTCCTGGCCCTTAGTCGTCTCGGGGCTCTCGATGACGTCCATGGTCTTCAACTTCTTTGGGCTTTCGATGTTGTCAGATCCTTTGGAGTTTTCGTTTGCGCCCGCATCCCAGGAAATCTTGGGGCTTTCACTGGTGGTAGTTCCGTTTTCTTCTTCAGAGATATCGTCAGCTTCAAGGTCCTCGCGGGTTCTGCGCTCGCTTAAAGCTGGACCTTGCGACGTTTTCCGTAGACCTTGTTCCTCTAGATTGGACTCCGAATCGGAAGAGACGGTGTCTGTGCATGGCCGCTGTCTTGGCACTTTCGAGATCGGGCACGCATCATCCGACCTCAGCCTATCAGTGGGACTCGTACCGGGAAGGGATACTGGACTCTTCGCATCTTCGCCTTCATCCACAAGACCTCTGCTGCTGAGACTGGAGACTTGTGACGACGAACTACAGCTGTGTTCCTCATCATCTATGACCGTCTCCTCTTCCGTTGTGTAGAACGCTTCCGTTTCTCTCCGCCTCCTTCCGTCCCTACCGGAAAGATTGGACCTGCGAACCTGCATGAGATTCGTTCCACCAACTACTGTAGACCCAAACAGTGGCAGACCCGCCTGGAAGAGAGGAAACTGGAATGGCGGATGGAAAAAGTTCGGGTAGACGCAAATCCCACCCGCCGACCCCTGCGCACCGTACAGATTCGAGTAGCTAGACGATTTCGTCGGGAGGGTACCACACGGGAGTACCGCACCCCTGACAGTAGCTGCCGGCGAAGTGGAGAATCCCTCAAGCGTGGAGAAGGCACCGTTGGCGTCACGGTTGAGCGAATATGGTTCTAGATGGTGTCCAGCCTCGTCGCAGAATCTCCGATGTTTGGAGAGCGACGTGGACGTGGCAAACTCCTGGTGGCACCCGCGACACCGGATCTGCTGTCGACAGTCGGCGTGCATCCTCTTGTGTCGGCAGAGGTTGGAAAACTGGGTGTACGCCTTGAGGCAGACCTCACAGCGGAAGGGCTTGACGCTGCTATGGATGTGCTGGTGTTGTTTGAGGCCGCTGGACGTGGCAAAGGCCTTGCCGCAGTCCGGGCAGGTGTGGCAACGGGCACTCGCGTGCGCCGAGCGAACGTGGCGCTGCAGGTTGCTTGGGTCCGTGAAGGCCTTGTGGCACGTCTCGCAGGAGTAGGGTGATGGTAGGGCGGGATCCCGAGAGGGACAACGGTCGAGGCTTACAGTCGATGGGGGTTGGTGACGGCGGTGATGCTGGTGGAGGGTAAACGGAGGACGATTTTGGTACCTCGATGGTGTATCATATACCTGTTGAATGAGAGAAAACGATTACTTGATGTAAGGTTGTAGCATATTATATGACACGAGATGAGGTGAGATGAGATGCTGTCGGGTTATATCGATTTTGGGGCAAAGCGAGATTAGAAAAGATGATATAAGATGACATGATATGAGGTGAGATGGGATAAGATGACATCAGATGAGATGAGATAAGATGAGAATGATGTATGGTCATATCGAGTTAGATGACAGATAAATTGGAATAAGATAGTGAAGATAAAATGAGGTGATAACAGGTGATATTAGAGGAGACTTCTCAAGGCAAGATAAGACTACGAAAGGAAAGACAATGCAAGGCAGCACAAGGCAAAGAAAGACAAATAAAGACAAGGGAAGTTAAATTAAGAAAAGGCAAGGCAAGGGAGGCAAGGCAGCATAGGCAAGGCAAGGCAAGGACAGGAAAGGAAAGGCAAGGCAAGGCAAGGAAAGAAAAGAAAAGACAAGGCAAGGCAAGTAAGGCAAGGAAAGAAAAGGCAAGGCAAGGCAAGGAAAGAAAAGGCAAGGCAAGGCAAGGACAGGAAAGGCAAGGCAAGGACAGAAAAGGCAAGGCAAGGAAAGAAAAGGCAAGGCAAGGCAAGGACAGAAAAGGCAAGGCAAGGACAGAAAAGGCAAGGCAAGGAAAGAAAAGGCAAGGCAAGACAAGGAAAGGCAAGGAAAGGCAAGGCAAGGCAAGGCAAGGCAAGTACAGAAAAGGCAAGGCAAGGAAAGAAAAGTCAAGGCAAGACAAGGAAAGAAAAGGCAAGGCAAGGAAAGGCAAGGAAAGGCAAGGCAAGGACAGAAAAGGCAAGGCAAGGACAGAAAAGGCAAGGCAAGGCAAGGAAAGAAAAGGCAAGGCAAGGCAAGGACAGGAAAGGCAAGGCAAGGACAGAAAAGGCAAGGCAAGGAAAGAAAAGGCAAGGCAAGGCAAGGACAGAAAAGGCAAGGCAAGGACAGAAAAGGCAAGGCAAGGAAAGAAAAGGCAAGGCAAGACAAGGAAAGAAAAGGCAAGGCAAGGAAAGGCAAGGAAAGGCAAGGCAAGGACAGAAAAGGCAAGGTAAGGACAGAAAAGGCAAGGCAAGGAAAGAAAAGGCAAGGCAAGGCAAGGACAGGAAAGGCAAGGCAAGGCAAGGACAGAAAAGGCAAGGCAAGGACAGAAAAGGCAAGACAAGGAAAGAATAGGCAAGGCAAGGCAAGGAAAGGCAAGGCAAGGCAAGGCAAGGCAAGGACAGAAAAGGCAAGGCAAGGAAAGAAAAGGCAAGGCAAGGCAAGGAAAGAAAAGGCAAGGCAAGGAAAGACAAGTCAAACAGCTAAACTGCGAGGATTTAAGTGATGATGATGATGATGATAATGATGACGATGGTGATGATGATGATGATGATGATGATGATGATGATGATGATGATGATGATGATGATGATGATGATGATGATGATGATGATGATGATGATGATGATGATGATGATGATGATGATGATGATGAAAGCGATTTACTGACCGATCTTGGTTCTTGGGCTAGCAGAGATACCAACGACCAGTTGTTGTCGATGATGCCTTTGTTGTTGGTGTCGTTATTATTATTGTTGTTGTTGTGCAGCAGCTGTTGTCCCGTTGTCGTTGTTGACGTATTATCATCTATCATTTCCGCTTTCGTTCTTCATTCGTCGTCGGCCCTGACATCAATGCAATCCCACACAATAAAAATACGCTATCCAATACAATATAATACGGTATGAGAATACTTATAGTCAGTTAATAATAATTAAAACAGGTGTCTATGAATTTAAACTTACTTAAAGGGTTTTAAACACCACGCAGGCGTGTAGTTACCGTTTAACGACTCTGTCATAACGAAGACGATTAACGTCACCCTCTTCCTTGCCCACGCTTTGGACTGGCACATATACAAAGCACACAAGGCAGTGGCGGAGCTTTATTAGCCTGTTTTACAACAGCGCATATTTTCTCGTGCTAGGAACGCCGCTTACAAAAACAGGTGTGTTGATGAGACCGCCAACACCTGTTACAGTGTCGAGGTCAATTGTAAAGATATAGAGATGATGACATTGTCTTAGTATACGAGATAGAAGATTGAAAGGATGGGAATATATATATATATATATATATATATATATATATATATATATATCATATCATATCATATCATATCCTATAATATCGGTATAGGCCCTATACGTTTATTTTGTATTTAGAAATGTTTATTTGCTTTACACTCCTCTTGTCTGTTTTCGTGGCTATAAATAGTGTTTTACAACCTATTGACAACCTATGACATGTTTCACAATATTAAACATGTTGACATTCGACTGTTTCGTGTTGATTTGAGATTATATCGGTTTTGGCTGTGATAACGAGGTTGTAAATCATAGTCAAGTGGAGGAAGGCAGGAAGGAAGGAAGGAAGGATAAAAGGAGGGAGGGATCAAAGGGGGAAGGAAGAATGAATGGAAGGATGAAAGGGAGGGAGGTAGGATGGAAGGAAGGAAGGAAGGATGGATGGATGGGAGTAAGGAAAATTCATATCACTAGTATCTCGACTAAAATCGCAAAAATATTGGTATCCTATCTAGAACCTCACATCTGCTCCTCTCCTCTATCCGCCTAAAGCAATGCTCTTCTTTAGTTTACCCCTATCTGGAGTACTGCAATATGGGCCTCTACGTATAACTTCAGACTCCAAAAATTAATAATCCTTCAGAAGCGAGCTATATGGTTAATAATTAATTAGGACTCCCACACGTGAGCACACAAATCCCATCTTTAGTGAGCCAAGATTACTGAAGATATACAGAACAGTTGATGACTGTCCAAATTGGAGTTTTCATGTATCGACATGGCTTATTGCCGTCGAGTTTTAAGGTTTTTTCAGCACGAGGTCTGAATTACACACTAACTCCAAGAGAAGCGCAAACCTGTATACCGCCCCACCCACGCACACACAAAAGCACATGTCAATTTTCTATTAAATCTACTGCATGGAGCCATAATTTGGAGTATATAAATTATAGGCTTCCCTCCTAATCGTCAGGCTTTTCATTTGCGGTCATTCAAGTGTATGTTTCGCTCTCAACATCTATTCTTAATCTCTGTTTGTGATCGAGCACTTACACGAAAACATTTTGGACAATTTTATCAACCATGTTTATTTGTTATATATGGACCAAACCTGGTACAGCGATAATAACTTTAGATTCAACCGAAATCTATTTAGGCCCCTAACCTGGTTTTCGCTACTCGTTAAGATTAGTTACGGTTAAATGTTTCCCACAGTCTAGGGTGAGCCTGCTGGTTACATATGCTGTTATCGACCATCTGCTTATCTTTGAACATAGTCGACCACTGCATAACTTGTGCCATCAGCGGACGTTGTTCTTGGAGGTTGTTGTAGATGGGTACAGAGGACCACATTTAGGAGAGTCTCGATTTCTTCTTGGACCCCTTGGTCGCCTCTTTTAGCAGGTTTCACTGTCTGTATTCTACTTATGAAAATGGTATCAGTCAATAAGGATATGTTGTTATGTTAAGGATGGAAGAGTGGTAGGAAAAAAGGAAGGGAAGATGGATGTAAGGAAGGAAGGAAGGAAGGAAGGAAGGAAGGAAGGAAGGAAGGTAGGAAGGAAGGAAGGAAGGAAGGAAGGAAGGAAGGAAGGAAGGAAGGAAGGAAGGAAGGAAGGAAGGAAGGAAGGAAGGAAGGAGGAGAAAAAGAAGGAAATAAGGAAGGATGGTAGGAGAGAAGTATTACTAAAACTGCTACTACTACTGCTACTGCTACTGCTACTGCTACTGCTACTGCTACTGCTACTGCTACTGCTACTGCTACTACTACTACTACTACTACTACTACTACAACTACTACTACTACTATTGCGATTATCATCATCATCATCATCATCATCATCATCATCATCATCATCATCATCATCATCATCATCATTATCATAACTCCTTACGCCCCATCTGACCTCCTTTTCATCTTCCACCATTTACGGGCGACACTGTGCGCTGACTCAGTCAGCCAGTCTCACTGGAGCGACGGTCGGACTCTTTCGCACGATAGGTGACACTCTCCGTCACTGCCCTCGCTTCTGAACTTACCGGCGGAACGGATTGGAACCGTCTGTGAGAAGAGCGTTGCCGCTGCTTGGCTGCCCAGACGGCTCAGGGTGTCAGCGATTATTGGAAATTATCCGCCTGTTTCATTTGCATAAATTTTCAAACGGACCCTTTGTTGTTGCCGCCGGGCTCGATTTGCATAAAAACGGCGATGTCTGATGGAGGGATGGTCTGGGGGACGCCTCCTGGTCACCCCCGGACCCCCGGCTGGATTCACCGTCCTCGTTAGCATCCGGGGCTCTTGAAACTGTCAGGGGCAAGGGATGATGTTGTCAAGCGGTGGGGGGGGGAAGGGGTGGGGGGAGGAGGGATTCAGAGAATTTTTATCCGTTGAAAGAGAATTGATTTGTTTGGGACATCTCTGACACGATTCGTGATTTGGGAAGAATGGAAAGGGGTGGGTGGGATGCAGGAAGGGAGGGGAGATGAGTGAAGAGGGTTGGGATGGGGGTGGTGATGAAGAGACAGAGCAGGAGTATGAGAAGAAAGATGGGGGAAAGGAATCAGAGAGGAGGAGAAGGAGGAAGATGCGGGAGAAAAATTAGGGAATGAAGTGAGGAGGAATGACGGAAGGAAGGAAGAAAGGAAGAGAGAGAGAGAGATGCGGGAGATGAGGAATGAGGAGGAGGAGAGAGGAGGAAGGAGCGGCAGGAGGATGAGTTGAGAGGAGGAAAAGGGCGGGGAAGAATTGGAAGAGGAGGAGGAGGATGACGAAGAAGAAGAGATAGGATGAAAAGGAGGAACAGGACGAAGTAGAGAGGAGGATGAATACGAAGAAGATGAGCGAGGAGGAACAGAGGAAGGAATTGGAGGAGGATTTAATGGAGGAGGAGATAGACAGAAGGAAGGGAAGAAAACCTCTAAGTAGAAAGTAAATAATAGGAACAATAAATAATCACAAAAAGATCTGAAGAGGAGGAGGAGGAAGGGGAATTGGAGGACGAGGAGGAAGAAGATGATAGGAGAAAGGGGAGGAATATAGAAGTGGCAGGATGGGGCGGAAATGGAAGAAGAAGTCCAGACGGTGGAATAATCATTTCTATGGGGACGCCCTTGCAATCGTTCCAACACAAAAGATGACATATTCAGACACTAGATGACGCTTTCTTCGCTCCGACCGTGGACTTCTTTCAAGTGGCAAATGGATGGGAAACCTTGTTGCAGAGCTTACCACCATCAACTTACGCCTTGGTCGTTTTACAGATTTGGAGAGTCCAAAAGGATGCACTTATCAGTAAAAATTTAGACAATAATTAAGCCGATAATATTTAAAATATAAATATTATATAACAAAGGAACAAATAACTGAAATAAGAAAAAATACCAATAGAAAAAATAAGTTAAATATCAAGTAAGTCTTTTCAATCTTATATTGCTTGCCCTTACATAACACCGATTTAAGCTCAATGATAAATAGATTAATTTGTAAATAAATAAATGAATAATTATCTAATTAATAATTGCAATTAAATACGGTGCGAGATAGTCCTGCGCTTAGCGTGCTGGACTTTAACCGAGAGGTCGAGGGTTCAAATCCCCGCCAGGGCAGAAATTTACATTTAGATTTCTGCAACACCTGCGCCCCCTAGCCAACTCAGCTATAATGAGTGCACTGACCGTACACTGTCGGTAGGAAGATGAGACAGCGAGGGAGAGGACTGACAACCCGCCCTCATACGCCGGGGTTAAGAAAATGAAGTCGTTAGAACATCATACCGATGACTGCATGCCTCTCATGCTATATATCTCAAGGCTCTGCTGGACGGATCCAGAGTTTAACGACATCTTGTGGCAACAAAAGAGCGTTGACGTCGTCAGAAATATTAGTTTGGCTTAATTTACAAAATTACTTTCGTTAAATGTTTCAGTTGAGTATAAACGGTGTGCGTGTCTGATTTATGGTCTATATAAGGCGAACGATCAACTTTAAAGAGGTTGTAAGGGACTGGTCGTCTGCTCTGACATAAGTATATATAATGTGTTTAAAACCTTTAAAAAGGTGTGTAAGAAACTGAAATTGTTTTATTAGTTGCTGCTTAACGACGCTGTTAATAACAGAGATGATTAGCGTCTCCATTTTAATTTCTCCAGGCTTCGGACTGGCACTGAGAGAGTACGAGAAGTGGTGGAGTTTAAAGAAATTTTATGGCAACAAAGGCCGTTGATATTCACAGAAATGATTTTGGCATAATACAGTAACTCTTATAGTAATCGAATGTTTAACGACATCTTATGGATACAAAGGTCGTTGGCGTCTTTAAAGTTCATATTATCATATATCTTTCGTCCATCAATTTCGTTTGCTTCTCTCGTGGTTGTTTTCGTGTCTGACAGGTTGTTGAGATGGTGTTGTTAGGCAGGTGGTTGATAATATATAAATTAATATTTAATTTATGTGTATATATTTAATTTATGTGTATATATATATATATACACTCTTTGATGTTTCCTCGGCCTTCGACATGGTTGACCATGAAATCCTACTTCAACGTCTTGAACTATCTTGTGGTCTCAGTGGTCTCCCTCTTCTTTGGTTCAAATCTTACCTCTCTGACCGTACTCAGAGGATTGTCCTTGGTGACTCCAGAACTGCCTGGGTTAGAGTTGAGTATGGTGTCCCACAGGGTTCTGTCCTTGGCCCCATTCTGTACTTACTCTACACAGCTGACATTCCTTCTATATTTACTAAACACTTTACCTCTGGTCACCTTTATGCAGATGATGTTCAGATCTTTGTCCAAGGCCCATCCTCTCAGCAGATCTCCCTTGTTGGATCCATTGATTCCCTGTCACATGATCTCCACTCTTGGATGTCATCAAATCGACTTAACCTTAACTCTTCTAAGACCCAACTGATCTGGTTTGGCACTAAACAGCAACTCTCTAAACTTGATATCCCACTTCTGTCGTCAATATACCCTGCTTTTTCATTTTCATCCAGTGTTCGGGATTTGGGTGTCACCCTTGATAGTACCCTCTCGTTTTCTGAACACCTCTCCCACCTGACACGTTCCTGTTTCTATCATCTGAGGCGTTTGAGGGCTGTAAGACGATCAGTTTCTTCTTCAGTGTTTACTACTATGGTCCATGCCTTCATTTGCTGCCGCATTGACTATTGCAATTCATTGTTTGCTGGGCTCCCTAAAGCGCGCCTTTCATCTCTGCAGTCTGTTCTGAATGCGGCTGCCAGGCTCATTGCTCGTTTTCCTCGCTTCTCTCACATAACTACCTTTATGACTGATGTACTTCACTGGCTTCCTGTTGCTTCCCGCATCCAATACAAGGTTCTTCTCCTGGTCTCTAGGACTCAATTGGGAAAAGCTCCTAAATACCTCTGTGACCTAATGCGCAAACCTCTATCTGCTCTGTCTTCCCGCCCTCTTCGGTCTGCTGACCGCCTTGATCTGCTTGTCCCTCGCGCAAGGACTTCGATGGCTCAGCATCGTGCGTTTGCCATCCTTGGCCCTTCCCTTTGGAATGACCTGCCCCCCTCTCTCCGTAGCAAGATTTTGCTTGGGATCTCGCCTTCTTCTCTCCGCTGCCTAAAGACCTTTCTTTTCCCTCGGGGCTGACACGCTGGGAGCGCCTCTGAATAGTCTATGCTGTGAGAGGCGCTTTATAAATAATTATATAAGATAAGATAAGATAAGATAAGATAAGATAAGATAAGATATATATATATCATTTGGCCAACTGATTTTTTTCGTTTTTCTCTTTAATTCGCTGAAAGTCTCTGTTGTTGACCATGGTTCTTTTGGTGACCATAAAAGGCTCTTTTGCGTTCTCTTCTTTTACATTAATTTGTAGACTTTCAATACAGTAACCTTTTTAAATTGGTCTTATATAACATGCACACGGGCAAGAGCCTATAACCCATATCGTCTTATATGTGATCATATATATAAGGCGAATGAAAACTTTAAAAAGGTGTGTGAGGGGCTCCTCTCGTCCTTAGGAAATCATACACTATAATATACACTACACAGTTTATCGTCCAGTTGCTAATAAATAAATTAGGTGAGCAATAAATGCAATCTGACAGATACCTTAAAAACATATCTAACACTATACAGATACAAAGCTATATACAGACACACAGATATAGTTTTCCCTCCATTTGCTATCATTCAGATCTCCAACTTTGCGTCCATCTCTCCCATTCACAGAGGGACACCTGGTCCTGACCAGATCCGGTCGGACTTGAGCGATCATCAGCCTCCCATTGTCTGCGACGGATGCTATCAGACATCGCCAGACAGAGGGAACCAGTTCAGGCGAACGAACGGAGAAACGGTCGGCCATTGTTACGGAAAACGGAACACGACAGCGAAGACTAATCTGCTGACAGCTTCACTGTCTCTTTACACCCGGACATCGAACATCGCCTATATATATATATATATATATATATATATATATATATATATATATATATATATATATATATATATATATATATATATATATATATATATATATATATATATATATATCATCTGGACCTAGTACGTGGAATCATCTGGACCTAGTACGTGGAATACTATTCCCCAAGAAATCCGAATATCCACACCCTACTACTTATTTAGAAGGAAGCTCAGGGAATTTCTGCTCGAAAGCTAACCCTCACTCGATGTAAAAAATAAAAGAATCGCTTTTCATGACCTCCCTTTCCCCTTCTACGGCTGGGTGCGCGCGCAGCGGGAGAGCCCCCACTTGGTCTGCCGGTATGACTCCGAGAGAGTTAGGGATCTAGTTAATAATTAGTTAAGATTAGTTAAGATTGTTTACCCTACCCGTTTATTTTTCTTATAGCCCCATCCCAATGCATGGTCACTCGAACTTTAAACGGTCTAATCACATCGAACGGCCTAGGGATGGTGCGAACGAGTCAGTTATATTTTAAGTTGTTACTCCAACTGTATAGGATACCTTTTAGCGGGACCACGGTCCCTTTGGGCGCTCCTTTTGCGATCTGTTGACAACTGTTATGTAACCAATTATCATGTACGTTACCTTGTCTTCGGTTGCAATAAAGCTTTTTGATTGTTTGATTGATTGATATATATATATATATATATATATATATATATATATGTGAACATAAGATAAATTTTCAGATTTTTCATGTACCTCTTCTTAGTTTTTCATGGTCAGCCTATATTATAAGTATAGGTACTAAATATCGTTTATATACTGAGTATAGAACCCTAAGAAGAGGTGTCTAAAACATCTTAATATTTAATGTCTGATATTCACGTATACGTATTTATATGTGTATTTGTTTGTGTGTGTTCGTATAAATTATATGTGCGTGTGCTCAATTGGTATATAGATATTGAATAGATATTAAATAGGGCGCTATAAAAATTATATGTATTGCGATGCTTTCTTAGCTTTTTTTTTACATTAAATCGCACTGCCTTACATTACATTCAGCGCCTCTTCGAGTATTTCTTGAAGAGACGGTAGATAAATATTCGGAATGAATGAACGATTGAATGAATGAATGAATCCCTCAATCAAATCATTCAATCAATAAATCGGGATGTCTCCATGGTCAGCCTATTCTATAGAGTATTATTACGATTCATTAAATTATTAAATAAATTGAATTATAAAAGTAATAAATTGTAAATTATTACTGTTATAATTCAATTTAATTATACTAAAAAAACTAAGATTCTGCTTTTGATATATTATGAAGCGCCATTTAGTTCTTTTTTGTTGGAGATAGCAATTTTTCTCTTTAGTAAACAAATTTATAGAAGGCGAAAATCTTTTTTAAAACAAGTCTATACTTTAACAGGCGCGATTTGCTAAAATATAAATTAAATTACAAAAGGCGTAAAATTTATATAAAAAATATAGATCTATCATAACATAATATGTTAAAACATATGTAATGTCGTGATCTGTATCCGTACATTTTGCGAACATTTTATTAATTTTCCCGCGAGCTATAGGACTCATATATAATTAAGCTTAAATTTAATTCTTTTAAGAAAGGTTTTGAATATCATTACAATTATTCTGATATTGCAAGTCTCTAGTTTTATCTTAAACGACACCATTTGCCAAACTGCATATTATATGCCTTCATGCGTGATGGATAAAGCTTTATAAAAGAGTAATAACTTTTGAAAAGGTATTTAAAATTTTCATACGCGATATCCTAAATTAAAAATTCAATTATTTGTTCTAAAACATAAATCTTCCATAATTAATAAATAATTATGATAGCTTACACATTATGATACCCAAAAAACGTAACGCCTTGAGTATTATTAGCCCGGAGTTTTTGAACATATGAAAAATTCCATTTAGCTTAAAAAATAATTCAAAATAAATTATAGTAATGCTAAAAACTTTTTAACAGGTCTTATTTAAAAAAGGTGTTTAGCATTATCATAATTTATTCTGAATTATAAGCCACGGAATAATACAGTTCAACTGCCATGGATTGAGAGAGACTTGGGTTGTTTGATGGGCGGCCTGCTGCAGGGCCACGTTGCCAGCCCGGCGTGTGACGACCTCCAGATGGCGCGTTTGAGGGCCCCTCAGATAGCGGAAACAACCTGTTTAGATAGGCCGCGACTCTTGATGTCAGCTTTCAACTGCCGACAACTTCTAAGCATTTCGTGTTGAGCCGCCTCAGCATCTCACATATATTTGAATTCATAGTCTATATATATATATATATATATATATATATATATATATATATATATATATATATATATATATATATATATATTTTTATATGTATATATATATTTATATATAGTCCGAGGAAAGCATTAAGAAGATGTGTCTAAAACATCAGAGTATTTATTCCTGAGCGCATAAAGTAACAAATACATATCCATTGATACCTTAAACCGCTCTCTCTCTCTCTCTCTCTCTCTCTCTCTCTCTCTCTCTCTCTCTCTCTCTCTCTCTCTCTCTCTCTCTCTCTCTCTCTCTCTCTCTCTCTCTCTCTCTCTCTCTCTCTCTCTCTCTCTCTCTCTCTCTCCCTCCCTCCCTCCCTCCCTCCCTCCCTCCCTCTCTCTCTCTCTCTCTCTCTCTCTCTCTTTGTCTGTCTGTGTCTCTGTCTGCGTCTCTGTGTCTCTGTCTGTCTCTCTATCTCTGTCTGTCTGTCTCTCTGTCTGTCTCTCTGTCTGTATCTCTCTCTCTGTCTCGCTGGAATTGGTTCAGCGATATTTGGCTTGCTGAACTGTTAGTCGTACAGTCTCGGTTTCAGTCTTCCCGAGGACAGAAATTTTGCTTCGATATTTTCGCTCCAGCTAAACCTCCTATATAGCCAACTCGGCTATAATGAGTACAAAGACCATACACTGTTCGTGTGATGATCAGACTGCAAGGGAGAGGACTCAACACCCGGCCTCATTTATATGCCGAAGCTTAAAAAAACGTGAAGTGGCTAACAATTCATATACATGGATGCATGCCTCTTAAGGGACTCCTCATAGACATCCACGTGACTGCAGAGGATATACTAATTACTACTAATATCAATCCGTCCTCTTGATGTCAACTTAACCTTGCCCCAAATTGAAACCAGTCGATCTCTATACGATGACATATATATGCCGTCCCAAACATTTGTTCGTTATGTAATTCCGAAGTTTTCAATTTGAGGGTGTCTAAACACGATTCACGGCTACTATAAATCTCCGGTGTGTAACGATGAATTAAATTCACAATTCTGCTGATGTCGAAATGTGTCTAATTTTTGAAAACTTACTGAATGCAACTGATGAACTTTATTCCATGAAATTAATTGTTTTTAAGCTTCATTGCTTCATGTCGTCTGTTTATTGAATAATTCATTCGCCTGGTCTTAGTTGACGCGATGCGCCGAGTTAGGCCTTATATGTAATGACGGTTACCAGCATTTTAATGGTGTCGAAGGATATCTTTCTGATTGCATATAGTATTCCGAACTCTGCAGTGTCAACCATGTGCACAATATTCTTAAAATCCGTCCTCATTTCTCAGACTTAGTATTATTCAACGAGGTCATCTGATTATCTTTGTCTGGTCATATCTAAATCAAGAACTGTTCTTGGTGAACGAGATCTCTCGGTTGCTGTATGGATTCTTTCCATACATGTATCTGTCTGTTCTGCTAACTCACTCATTGCTTATCCGCCATATGTAGACTGCCTCTCTGTCATACGTATACGGACTGATCTTTTGGATGTCGACCTGATTACGGAATGGTTCAAATAATAATAATAATAATAATGATAAACATAGTGGAATCTGGTGACTGCTAGAACCGCAATAAAAATCTTGAACATAATTAACTGACGAATTGCTATTTATATATAGTTGGTTTAAATGGTTTTTGAGGTGTCTTAATGTTTTCCGAAATATGGTGGCTGACGTCGACCTTGACTTATAGGAGTTTAATTAACCTATATTCGTATTAATTGTGGATTTTGTACTTACAAAAAAGACAATGAGCATCATCGTAATGGATACTGCACATTTATGTAACGTCCTATTAAGTTAAGAATACACTTTAAAGGCGCTCCCTAACTTAGGACACGGGGTTGGGCACGGTATTCGATTGGCGATATATATGTTACAGGGAATGTGTATTTTCAGGAAATATGTATATTCCCTGAAAATTTCAGGGTATATGTATATTCCCTGATTCACTCAGGGAATGTATACATTCCCTGAAAAAACCAGGGTATATACATATTCCCTGAAATCTTCAAGTGATTTCTATACACATTCCCTGAAAGCTTTCTAAGCCACAGCGACATATCCTGAAGAGCTAAAATTAATTAAATACATGATGCTTCAAACGGGGCATGATTTATTGCCTCACAACCAGGACAAAACGCCATCAAGGCCTTTGAAGTCTAAATCAATCAATCAATCAATCAATTTCTATAGCGCTTCTTCTATCTTCTAGGCAACCATTTGACCAGAAATGAAGTCTGAATTAAGTGCTGTATTACAATATATGATATTTGAAACCATACACGAAATCCAGATTAAGATCTCGGGAATTATATTACAGTTACAAAAAATTGTTTCGTGAATCCTTTCATAAAAACAGGAATATAAACTGAATCAAAGGAGGTACGTAGGACTATTAACTTCCAATTCGCTACCAATTAGCTACTAAATATAACAATAACAAACTAATTAATATTGATTAATATGGGGGCATATGCGCATCAAAGGAGGTACACAGTGATAGAACCTTCCAATTAGCGACCAATTATAACTCAATCAATCAATTAGACATTTATATAGCGCGCTCTTCAAGGCAACTATTCAGAGGCGCTCCCAGCCCAACCTCGACGAAAGAGAACAGCCTTAAGAGCAGAGAAGAAAGAGGTGGATGAGTCTCGACCTTTCGCTACCAATTAGCTACTAAATATAACAATAACAAACTAATTAATATTGATTAATATGGGGGCATATGCGCATCAAAGGAGGTACGCAGTGATAGAACCTTCTATAGAACTATAGCTAAGCACTAGGCCTACTGTTGACTTTATGTCGCTGTGTCTTTGGCTAAGCACTAGGCCTACTGTTGACTTTATGTCGCTGTGTCTTTGAAAGCTTTCAGGGAATGTGTATAGAAATCACTTGAAGATTTCAGGGAATATGTATATACCCTGGTTTTTTCAGGGAATGTATACATTCCCTGAGTGAATCAGGGAATATACATATACCCTGAAATTTTCAGGGAATATACATATTCCCTGAAAATACACATTCCCTGTAACATATAGAGCGCGCTCTTTAGACACCTTCAATTGAAGAGGTGTTGAATAGGAGTATAGGCCTATATATCATATACAGTGGGATACACAGATTACGTAACTCCGCCGGTGCTCGTACTCTGGGAGTGCAAGTCCCAAGCCTGGACAAAGGATGAGGGCGACGCTAATGATCTTCGCCATCACACAGTGTCGTTAAACTGAAACTACTATACACGGTATACGTAATATCCGAATGATTAGAGTGCTCGCCTTGTAACGCGGAGAGTTCGGGTTCAATCCTTCTCCCCTGAAACGATTACTGTGTAGACTGTAGAGACGTTGAACAAGTCCTTCACCCACAATTGCTCAACTCCATGGATTGATGCTTACTCATTAGATAGTGGCGCTTAATAAATGCATCATAATAATAACAGAAATAATAAGTGATTACTTTGCTATTCGAGCTGCGCTATATGAATGTTCAGCTACAATTACATTGTGTTTTGATACATAGATACCATTGTAGCGTATTGTATTGTATTAAATTATATTGTATAGTATCTCACCTGTTTTCTAGAACAGTTTATCTTCGCCTTCAGACGCCGGCTGTTCCCTTTCAGAGCCCCACTCAGACATGTATCAGTTCCCACTTAACCCCTCTCCTCTCCTAGTCTCCCCGTTCGTGATTCCCAGCGCAAGATGTCGCTACAAAACGAATCTCCTCCAAGCGACGCAACCGTCAAACTGTCTTCCGCATCCTTCAACAATCCACTTTAACCCAGAAGATAGGACACAACGCAATGCCTGCCACATCGCTGCTACATGATTGGCCCCCGCCGCGTCCAATCAGCGTTCGCCCCGCGGTTGAGTGGGAGGAGCTTCGATGGGGCGACGTCGCCAGAGGCGGTTGATCTCGTTGGCGCTTAACAAAGTTATCTGAAGTGTATGGTTTCCTGTATCGATGGCTGCGGAGTATGGGAGCTTTGCGTACGGTCCGCTAGGCCTATTAATTGGCTGTTAACGGAATGGAAAACATGGCCCGCTTTGATGACCGTGCTTTCTATGTCTGTATGTCTCTGTGTGGCTATCTGTATGCCTGCATCTGTATCTCTCTATCTATTTATATGTATATCAATCTGTCTGCCTGCCTGCCTGTCTGTCTGTCTGTCTGTCTGTCTGTCTGTCTATCTATCTATCTAGCTATCCAGCTATCTATCTATCAGTCTGTCATGAGTCTGTCTATCTGTCTTTTTCATTTTCTCTCTGTTCCTCGCGGCCTCTGTTTTTGTCTCTCTCTCTCTCTCTCTCTCTCTCTCTCTCTCTCTCTCTCTCTCTCTCTCTCTCTCTCTCTCTCTCTCTCTCTCTCTCTCTCTCTCTCTCTCTCTCTCTCTCTCTCTCTCTCTCTTCCCTCTTCTGTCTCGCTATCTGTCTGTCTTTCTGTCTCTCTGTCTGTCTGTTTGCCTCTCTGTCGGTCTGTCTGTCTCTCGCTTTCTCTCATGTTTGAGATAAGGTTAAACGAGGTACTATATATTATTGGCTGTTAATCGAATCGAAACTGCAGCCCGCTTTGATATGCTCTCTCTCTCTCTCTCTCTCTCTCTCTCTCTCTCTCTCTCTCTCTCTCTCTCTCTCTCTCTCTCTCTCTCTCTCTCTCTCTCTCTCTCTGCCGTGTTAGAGATTAGATTACATCAAGCGCTATATAAATTTAATTAAACACCAGCCATCTTATCGACTACGATGGTAGAAGTAGATTTCGAGACAACATCCGATGACGGTGATCATGGTGTCATCACCAATATTATTGTCATCGTCATCATCATCAAAGTAAAAAAAATTACTACTAATAATAAGGAAATGCCAAATCATTGCAAACTAACATTTCTTGATAATATTTCTCACTGTTCTTTTATTAAACATTTTTATGAAAACCGAGCATTCCCTCCTGAGGATCGCCGAGTGATGAAATATAACTGGCCTATGCTTATATAACATCGGTTGACAACGTTTTAAAGGTGTGTAAGGAAACAATCAAATAGTTGGTTAGAGACTGCTTTCAGACGCTGTGTAACAAAGATGATTAGCGCCGCCTCCTCCTTTCTCCAACTAACAATCGGTCAATGAGGTCCAACAGGTTTAACGTCGTAGCCTGACATCAAACGATGTTGACGAAATAATTATTGAAAGTATTTCAAAGTTCTCTTTTTCTTGGAGTATGTTTCCCTCTTAATGTTCGTATAGTTTACCTTCAGGACAAGCTTCCTTAACCATTATCTAATGCGTCTGATCTCTATTTATATATAGCATATTTGATGACCATTTAAAGGTGTCTAAAGAGAACGCGCTAAACAATCTGCTACGTCGTCCCATGCTTATATCGTAATCGGAATCTCGAGATTTCTGCAGGACCGAAAATGCCGAAGTCGCGGGAACCAGCTTATTCACAGGCGCTCAGTCAAATCATAATCGATATATGCGGGTTGGGGGGTGGGTGTGAAATCGGTTACAGGTCAAAATATAAATGGGTCTATATCAGGCATCGTTTGACGCCATTTTATAGGTGTCCAACGAGAGCGCTCTAAATAGTTGGTTGGTTAGTTGTCGTGTCATAACAGAGATGATTGGCATCGCCCTCCTCCTTATTGTAGGCCTCAGACTGGCACTACCACAGATAAGGTTTTGAAGGAGTTTAACCAATCGGCAGTCGGGAGCCATTCTTGAAAAGAATTTGAACGATCACGTATTTAAGGTGTCTAACGCGACAAGTTTAACCAATAACCTTCATACAATGTCCCATGTTTATATATCAACCGATGATTCCTATTTAGAGGTGTCTAAAGACAGCGCTTTATATAACCAATTGGGTATACCGTGTCATCTCACCGTCAGAGAGCAGACAAAACATCTAAAAAATACCACCGCTGTATGAACATAAATATTTTCTACGTTGTTGGCTCTGTTTGTTTTTCCTATACGCCTGGGTTTTTCCACCCAGCCGTTTCCCGTTAAATTTCCAGTTAAATTCATAATATGACTTAGTAGTGACTTATAGGACCGGTGTCTAATGCCCACGGCATCAACGGATGGCGCACCAAAATCGCTTATCCATCACAGGCTGCCTCTCTGTCTTACGGACTGATCTTCTGGATATTGAACTGATTACGACTTGGTTTTGGTGTGCCATCGGTTGATGCCTTGTGCTTTAGACACCGGCGCAATAGAAGTTACTAATTACAATTACATAGTGTATTGTTATCACAGATTTGTATAGTGTATATTCAATACAGACCCATCATGTGTTGCCCCATTTAATCACCTGCCCTAAATTCAGTGAATACCCTGTCGCATTTTCCAACTGTAACTACCAAATTTCCTTCAACCCTAAAATAGATCTCTACCTTTCTCGCTTACCCCTGAAATTTCACTGACGCATATTCATCCCTGCCCCTCTTCTAGAGCTGACACCGCCAGCGCCAATTATGCCCCTCTTTTCGACCACAATCGTCTCAGTATCGACCCGACCTCGACCTCCGACCCCCGCTATATGTTATTAATTCTCAAGACGCTTTCGCTTTTGACCTATGTCGGGTTCATACCACCGCCCAATAAATGCAAAACGGTGACATTAATCACGCCTTGTGGAACGCATCGTTACGCAGTTAGGCTCCGCCCGACACCTATAGGCAAAGACAGCAACGAAGTCTATGGGCCGCGTTAGCCGTACTATAGGAGTCTCGACCTATAGAACTATTATTATTGTTATCATCATCATCATCGTCGTCATCGTCGTCGTCGTCGTCGTCGTCGTCGTCGTCGTCGTCGTCGTCGTCATCGTCATCGTCATCATCATCATCATCATCATCATCATCATCATCATCATCATCATCATCATCATCATCATCATCATCATCATCATCATCATCGTCATCATCAACATTATTGCTATCATTATTACCATTATTAATATTAATATAAATAAATAAATAAATAAACTATTATTAATATATAAATATTAATTATCTTTCTTTTCTCCTTTTCTGAAAATGCCTGAAGACCAATTTCATTCATTCATTCTGGAAATTTATATAGCGCCTATTCAACAGCTCAAGAAGTGTGATTTGATGGACTTACAAGAAGCAGGCAAGTTTAACGGAGGCAGCAAGCTCAGATCTAGAGGGAGGCCACTCCAGATCGAGGGTCCCACAAACGAAAAGGCCTGACACTGTCTAATAGCAGTGCGAGCACAGGGACCAAATGGTTCAAAGTCAGTTTGTAATAATATTGTGATAACACTGATTTGGATCATTGGCGCCTCTGAATCCTTCACTGGCGCTTCAAAAATGGTCGATTACAATTGCAATTACAATTACTTCTAGTTAAATCGAATTAGTAGTAATAAGCAACCACGAAGGACTTGTAACCCTTATTACTTATTAAATCAACTCGGAACTGCAGGTCCTTTTATTTACATTTGTAATACATCCACGGTACTGAATTTTATGTCGTCTGGTTTATTCTTATAGGGAAATGAGAAGCTTTAAAAGAGGTGTGTAATCGAAATTTGTTGCTTGTGCAGCTGTGGCTTCCCACTATGGTCACATAACGAAGGTCAGGCTTTGCATGCTTTTGAACCACCCGAAAATCGCAGAGATTAAGTGTACTTATGTTTCGAGAAATATTTTAAAAGAGGTGATCTTAATTCGTGGACACCGTGGAGAAGCCCTAAGAAATTGCGATTACCGCCTCTACTAATTGAAAAGCAATGCAATGATTTTAAACACCTCATTTAAAGATAAATTTGGTGCTATATAAGCATGCGGTTTGTCTCCTGAGCGCTAATGCCAGATAAGGACTACATCTAATTAGTCGGAAAGAGCATAGGGCTAGGGATACGAGTAGACACTCGTCTTAATATGCCGAGTCTAAGAAAATGAAGTCGGTAACAGGTCATGCTATGACCTGACAGTTGAGTTTCGATGAGCTATAACTAAGAGTTAATTGAGGCTCTGCAGGTCTTCATTTACTGGGTAGATGACATCCTAAAAAGAGGTGTTGACTGGACTCCGTTGCTTAGCAACACCATCACCCGACGTTTCCTCAATCCGCAACAATGAGTATATTTCCCAGTGTTTAACGATATCTTATGACTGCGACCTTACCGTATACCTATTTATAGGGTATTCGCCGTTTAACGACACTGTGCTAACAAAGATCATTAGCGTCGTCCTCCTCCTTTGTCTAGGCTTGGGACTGGCACTGCCGGAGTACGCGCAGTGGCAGGGTTAAAACTTTAGCCCAAGTTAAAAGTGTACTTATACATGGACAAGTCCTCTTAAAAGAGGTGTCCACACTATCTACAACTATACTTCGAGATTTGCAGCGTTTCTGACCCTCTTAAAAACCTTGCCCTCCCCGATTTCCAGAACGGTCCAGCGCCGTATGGTTCCCACCCTCAAATCCGCCGCCGCTACCCACACTGACCCACCGAACCCCGGCATGCTAAGAGAAGTTGTCAATTTAATAGTAACGTTCAGCATAACGGCGAACAATTTTAACCGCAGGAGGGAAAGACGGGCGCAGCGGGGCCCGGCTAACTGCGCGGTCTAGCTGTCTCGTTGGGCCGGTTAGAACGCGTGATAAATGCGACCGCTTGGTCTGGGGTCAACCCGCCATTCAGGTCTGAGCATCGGAAGTTGACGTTGTCATCCGCGCGCCGCCGTAAGAACGGAGTTTTATGGACCTCCGTGAGCGATCCTTAGCCGTTATTATGTCTGATGATTCAGACACTGTGGTGGGAGTTCGTCATTCGATGAGACGTGATGGTTCAGTGGTTCGAGCGGTCGCGTTGTGACGTGAAGTGTGGGAGATCGAGTCTTAGCCTCTGAGACGGTTGCTGCTTAACAACGCTGTGTCATAACAAAGATGATTAGCGTCGCCCTCCTCCTTTCTCCATGCAGGCTCGGCCAGAGTATGAGCTGTGGCTTAGTTCCAATTGGTGAATTTGACCCAACAGTTTAATGATATGGCATCGACGGACACGATATAACGTCGATACAAAACGTGTTCCTAAAGCTCCCTCTACACTCTACAGACACCAATCGAGTTGAACAACTCCGCAATACTAGACAGGCAAATTTATTGTCGGTTTAAGTTTTAAAAGAGGTGTCCAAGGGATTAAATCAAAAGAGGGGCCTAAAAAGCTGTTTATGAGCGAAGACGGTTAGCATCGCCCCCCCCGTCTTTATCCGGGCTTAGGGCTGGCACTATCAGAGCACAGACAGTGGTGGAGTAACGGTCTCTGCGTGATTGTAATTATAAGGTGAAAGCTGTAAACGCAGGGTGATAGTAAGTAGCTACTTCTAACGCAACGATGTCTATTGCACAATGCATCAACCGATGGCACACCAAAACCAAGACGTCTTCAGATCAACAACCAGAAAATGAGACCGTAAGACAGCTATGGTGGATTAGCAATCTTCAACAGGTAAAACTGTTCAGGGCCACCTATATATACTGACGCTTTGTAATAAGATGGTGGCGCTTAAGTTGGATAAGAGAGAATTAATTATTCTTATAAGTGGCTATGTCTTTCTTCAGGCCTGACAGTTTTAGCAATATCTTTCTTAGCAGTCCCTTAACCCTTTAACGATGAGAGGGAGTAGTGTTTCCATACATTTTAGTACACGCGCTTCTTTAAAGTGTTAAACACCTTCATGTAGAATGGTATTAGCTCTATATAAACGAAGCGCCATGTCATAATTATCGTTTTCTTTGTACTGTCCTTGCACGTTTTCGTTAAACTTTGCAACCATCTATCCATCTTTCATCTATTATGAGATGAAGGCATGAAGCCATAAGTACGAAGTGTTAACGACCTCATTTTCTTAACCTCGGCATATGAGGGCGGATGGCCAGTCCTCTCCCTCGCCGTCTCACCTTCCCACCGACAGTGTACGGTCAGTGTATTCATTACAGCTGAGTTGGCTAATGGACGCAGATGCATACGAAATCTCGAACCAAAATTCAGCCCTGCTGGGAATTTGAACCTAAGACATTTCTATGAGGAGTCTATATCACGATAACATCTAGACTACCGAGCACCCACATACCAGTAATGGGCTAGTCACAATAGTATAGCAACAGAAAGAATAGCAGTAGTAGCAAATTAGCAATGTCTAATGCTTGTAAACTAAAAGTCCGCCTAAACACCTTCAAAACCCTTTCCATAAAAAAATAAATAAACCCTACCTCACTATACTATAATTAACTTTGTTATTCCAGCGCACTGATACAACTTCGCAATCAATAAAGATAATAATAATAAACATAAAAGATGGTCTAATACAAAATAAACTCAAGGTGCTGTAAAAAGTATAATAATAATAATAATAATAATAATAATAATAATAATAATAATAATAATAATAATAATAATAATAATAATAATATAATCATCATCATCATCATCATCATCATCATCATCATCATCATCATCACAACTTATGTAAAATCTTTTAAATGACTGCAGGAGAGACTACTTAGATACCGTCAACAGGGTGCATGCATTTGGCGCAAGAAATACCGCAAAGAGCATTTTTGTGCACATAATATAGTACACATTTCAATTTTCTTTACTATATTAATGCAACTTTCGTTTCATACGATATTACTAACCTGAACAAGAATACATTTTAGGCTATATGGTAATCAACTGGCTAATTTGTCTTAGATAAGTTTAATGTAAGAATTATCTGATAACTTAAACGTGATACTGATAACTTATGCAATCGGATGTATGTGGAGTGCATGGTTACCATGGTAGAGGCAACGCCACCCAATGAAATCTCTTCGAGCGGGATCTTTGAAAATCAGGGTTAAGAAGTCGTGGGTCGCTGTAGAAGAGTAAATAGTTTTGGTTAAATCCTCTGATTTAACCAATCAATCAATCAATAAATCGAAATTTATATAGCGTCCCTTTAAAGTAGCACTAAAAATAGCAGTATAGTATCAATATCTAATATCTACTAAATTAAAGTCTGCTTAAACACCTTCAAAAGTGTTAAAATGGTGAGATAAAGCGTCGGAATATAACACGACGCGATATAGTGGATGTGGCAAAAGTCCGGGATTCAAGAAAATTTAATGTTCACGATGTATACGAAAAAGACGTTTCAACGATAACCTGAATTCATATCAACGATGCAGTATCTAGAAGGCAATGGCCACTGTACACATAAGTCGAATATATGAAGTAGAAGAGGAGCAGTCCCTTAAACACCTTTTTATAGCATTTAATTCGCTCTATAAAAGAAGAAGCGCTGACTATTATTAAAACTGTCGTCAACGGCCATTGATGTCATTAGGCGACGTAAAACTTTGGATTAATAATAAAATTATTAAAACTCCGCCACTGCTCGTGTTTTGCCAGTCAAAATCCCAAGTCTGGATAAAGGAGGAGGGCGACGCTAATGATCTTTGTGATCACATAGTGTCGTTAAACTGAAACCATATAATAGTGGCATAAAATTATTAACTTACTGCTGTAATATTCCAAAATAATTTCGTCGACATCAACAGCTAGCCTATGTTGCCATCAGACGTCGTTAAACTCTAGATCCATCCGTCCATCCTTCAGCTAGCCGTGAGAGGCAACCATTTTTTTTAAGTGTTAGCGGCTTCATTTTCTTAGCCCCGGCATATGAGGACGGATGGCTACTCCTGTATACCTCGCCCTTTCGTCTTCACACCGACAGTGTACAGTCAGTGTACTCGTTATAGCTGATTCGGCTAGGGGGCGTATACGTGGAGCAGAAATCTCGAACCAAATTTCATGCCGTGGCGGAGATTTGAGCCCGGACCTCTCGTTCGACAGCCCAGCACGCTAACCATCACACCATCGTGCACACCCCATATGATTGAAGTAACAATACTAGTTAAAAACTATTAGGTGGTTATTTATTATAGAAAATTGTCACTTGTCAAAGTTGTCATCGAGTCGACATCCAAGTCGACCTCATAGTGACACAGTTGTCAGCAGCAAAACCAATGAGGTTACTTAGCGGTATTGTATGCGTGTTCTTGGGGGGTGCTCGATAGTGTTGTGGTTAGCGCGCTCAGTGCCGGCCTTAGGGGCGTGCGAACCGTGCGGTCACACGGGGCCCGCAACTTAGGGGGCCCGAAAATGTCACAAAAACCAACATGAACAAGACACCCTAATAATAATTTTATTGTTTCACTTATTGTATTTCTCAGTAAAATAAAAATCAACTTCCTCTATATTCCATAATTTCCTGCATTCTTAAATTTGACTTGCTGTATTTGTTAACAATTTACTAGAATAACATGATTAGCACTGAAAAACAATGTGTCTTGTGTCATGGGGGCCCGTGCATTATACACTGCACGGGGCCCGAAATATCCTAAGGCCGGCACTGGCGCGCTGGACTGTCAATCGAGAGGTCGGGGGTTCAAGATTTCTGTTCCACATGCACCCCCTAGCCAACTCAGCTATGATGAGTGCACTGACCGTACACTGTCGGTGGGAAGATGAGACGGTGAGGGAGAGGACTGGCCACCCGCCCTCATATGCCGAGGCCAAGAAAATGAAGTCGCTAACACGTAATACCCATGGCTGCCTCACGGCTAGCTTAAGGGACTGCTCTTCTTCTTCTTCTTCTTCTTCTTCAACAGTTGTTTAACAGCTGTCAACAAGCCAAGACCAGTCTCATCCTCCACTTCAATTTGATCTATCAACTATTTTTCTTGATTAGAATCGCACAACAACTGCCAACATCTGATTCGTAGAGTCATCAGCACTCTCATTAACGATTATGGAAAATTCTTGATTTCTGCCAGTGTTTATAACCTTAAGCCGGTCCTTGGTGCGCTTCAGTGACATTTTTTAACATCTCTTCACAACATTCAATCAAATGATCAGCTTGCGAAAACGAAGTATTATATATTCTGCCATGAAAGCCGTCAACATTATGCTTCCGTTTTAGCAATTTTGTCTTGGAGACAAGGCTCTTCTGGTTTGCTCGTCGTTATGCTGCTACAACTACCTTGCGTGCGTTCATCATCGCTCATTTGCTTGTTATTTTAATTATAATTATTTTTGGAAAAAAAAACCAATATTCTCATCGCTTAAATGTAAAGAAAGAATACTTTAAAACACATCGCAATTCGCAAACAATGACTCAGTAGGCCTATTGTAATAATTTTGAAGATGACAGCCATAAACAGAAAATCAAATTACAGAGTAACAGGCAATAGAAATAGAAATTTTAGAATCACTAGATAGTTGCTGACGTCACTGATAAGGTTTAAAACAAGAATTACATTTGGTGGAATAGAAAATACATAGGCCTAGCGCATAATATTTTTTTACATTTAATTACAACATTAACATAACGTATAGTGCTGCAGTGCAGACAGAATACATACACACTGTAGATGCCAATGGTGAAATATTTCAGATTATTGCAGATTTTGACAAAAATCCCCAGATCCCCAGACGAAAGCCAAAATCCCAATGCAGATCTAGGGAAAAATTCCTATCTATGGCTGCTTCAAATATGATTTATAGATGTATGAAGATATCATTTGAATTATTTATTTTTAACATCTTGTGGCTGCAGGGGCCATTCACGTAAACCTTAACTTAATAAAAAAAATCGTATTTGATTCACCCATTCAGCGCAAATGCTTAACATATAGGCTGGGGCAAAAACGTTTTAAAGGTGTCTAAGGATAACATTTGTTTGTTAACCACATCTTGTGGCCGCCATGGCAGAGCCATTCATGTCGATTTTAGCTTACTTTACTTAATTCATTTTCATTCAATAACCATGGGCTCAGCGCCCGTAGGTGTTTGATGCCTTTTTTACAATATATTTCCACTCCGTTCTGTCCAGTGCCGAGTGGCTCAGTTCTTGGAGACTTGCTCCGCACCATTCTTCAATGTCATCTGTCCATTCTCTGTGAGGTCTTCCTCTTTTGTTTGTGCCTTCCATTATCCCAAAAATCAAAGTTTCAATTTATAATTCTTCATTGCTGACATTTTGAGTCCATCCTATTCTGAGAATCTTATGATAGCATATTCGTTCGAATGCAAACACTCTCTTTTACTTAGTTTCTCGTAATCTAGCGAATAAAGAAATTGCCTCATATATAGGCTGGTTTAAATGCGTATTAAAGGTGTCTTTAGAGAACTGTATTGTTCGGTTTTAAGTAACATCCTCTGTCTTCGTCACTGAACTCGCAATTAAACTACTTTGACTTTTTGGAGCATGACTTTGCAGGACTTAATGATTAAACGAAATTGCTTAAAATATATGCTGGTTCAAAAGACGTTTTAAAGGTGTCTAAAGAGCTTGTTTGCTTTGTTCGGTTTTTAACGACGACTTGCGTCTGCCAAGACCATTCGCGTCGACCTTAACCTACTAACTGTTGATCTAGCGATTGATTGGTTAGTTGCTGTTTAACCACAATTTGCCATAACAGATATGATTAGCGTCGTCCACCTCATTGAATAGTAAAACTCGCTTTTCAAAGCAAGATTACTTATGACGTAACAAGTTGTTTTTTTTATATAAAAGATGGCCCAAAATAAATGTAATTAAGTAAAAGCGCAGTAAACTTCTCATAGGGTAGTGACCACTTGCGGCCGTTTGCATCGACATTTCATTGCATTGTAAAGATAATAAAAGCGTGACTGGCTAGTCATATGTTTTACGATGCTCTATCATAAGAAAGATGATTAGCGTCGCCCTACTCCTTTCTCAGGGTTTTGGACTGGCACTACCAGAGTACGGGTAGTGGCGGAGTTGGCACGAGCAGTACATGAGTTTCCGCAAATAGAACAAATGCGAGAAATTACTTAATATGATAAAAAAATTGATAATTAATTATAATTATAATCAATTAAAATTACTATCTTCAAATTATTTTCACTGTTAGTTTTTTCAGGCAATTAACTTGACTCCCTTTTAGCGAAATACGACAAATTTTCACCACAATAGTGCCTGCATCGTTCAGACAATTGTGTGAAGAGCACATTTATCATGATGATGATATGATAAACTTTGTCAACGGGGTTCACGGTGTTTTCTTTTTGGCGTCAATTACACATGAGCGCTTTGTCACATTCGCTACGCAGTTTCCGGCACGCTGGGTGGCCGGCGAACGAGTGCGCATGTCACCGACGGTAACTTCCGGTGACTGCGGTTCTGCACGACTGATTTTCTGTTGATGTTGATACTGAGCCGATACGCTTGAGTGAGATGCATAAGGTCAATGACACGTTCACACCCACAACTTTCACACGATTGTGAGAGACAAGAGTCTGTTTATGTGTATACGTGAGGATTGTGTGTATGTGTACTTGTGTATGCGTGTGTATGTTTTTCTGTATGTGTACCTGTGTATAAGTAGGTATGTATGTATGGATGTATGTATGGGTGGGTGGTAGGCGGATGCATGGATTGATGGGGTATAGGTGGGTAGGTGTATGGATGGGTGAATGAATGGATGGATGATTTATGGATGACTGGAATGATAGATAGATAGATAGATAGATAGATAGACAGACAGACAGACAGACAGACAGACAAACAGGTAGGTAGGTAGGTAGGTAGGTAGGTAGGTATAGGTAGGTAGGTAGGAAGGTAGGTAGACAGACAGACAGACAGACAGACAGACAGACAGACAGACAGACAGACAGACAGACAGACAGACAGACAGACAGACAGACAGACAGACAGACAGACAGATAGATAGATAGATAGATAGATAGATAGACAAACAGGCAGACATAGAGATAGATAGATAAGCAACCAGGTAGAAAGACAGACACACAACTAACTGACTGATACATAATTAAACAAATAACTAAACAGTTTTCTTAGCCAACCTCCAACCCAATCTACACTCTAATTTACTCCGATAATAAGCCGACCTCTTCCCTCGCGCGTCAACCTAGCCTCCCAACCCGACCCCGCAAAACTCCTACCTCCTGATAACCGCTCTCCCCGCCAATCGCGCCGCTCTGGCATACGGCCTCTTCTCCTCCAAAGTCTCGGGTTTGATTCCCGGGAACGTCACGGTTGCGGAAAAATCTCGTTAGCGCTAAATCGTCCGAGAGAAATCGATAGCCGAGAGGATGGCGTTTTGCGTTGGGTCGGGTCGGGAGGCTGGCATGCGGAGCGACAGCGAGATTCGGCTGATAAGGAGACGTTTGTAGACGGGTCGGATTTCATGTAGGAGGAGAGGTTGGACGAAGCGGTGGTATGCGGTGGCGTGGTGTCTGTTTGTCTGGTTGTGTGTCTGTGCATTTGTATGTGTGTGTATTTGTCTCATTGTGTTTCTGTGAGTCGGTGTGCTTGGATATGTTTGCTTGTGAGTGTCAGTGTGTTCTTTTGTGTGTTCCGCTGACTGTTTCTTTTTCCGTCTATCTGTTTGTCGATTTCTGTCTCTCTTTTCTGTATCGTCTGTCTGCCTGTCTGTCATTGTCTGTCTGGGTGCCTGTCTGGTTGGTTGGAAAGTGGTTGTAATATGATGTGCGGTTGGTTGGGAAAAGGTCATCGCAGAGGTCACCTTCTGCTTCTTGGGTGGTCGAGTATTAATTGACGAATCGAAACAAATAAGACGACGAAGATGATGATGATAACGCCAATATGACAACATTTTAGTCATCATCATCAGCGTCGTAGTCATCGTCATCATCATCATCATCATCATCATCATCATCATCATCATCATCATCATCATCATCATCATCATCATCATCATCATCATCATCATCATCATCGTCATCATCATCAGCATCACCGTCAACATTACCATCATCATCATCAATATCATCATCAACATCATCATCATCATCATCATCATCATCATCATCATCATCATCATCATCATCATCATCATCATCATCATCATCATCATCATCATCATCATCATCATCATCATCAATATCATCATCATCATCATCATCATCATCATCATCATCATCATCATCATCATCATCATCATCATCATCATCATCATCATCATCATCGTCATCATCATCAGCATCACCGTCAACATTACCATCATCATCATCATAGTTCGAGAATTCGCATTTTACGAATTTTAAGAATTTTTAAAATTCACGAATTTTAACGAATTTTAAAACTGCAGTTTTAAAATTCGTTAAAATTCGTAAAATAATAAAATAATAGAATTTTTTGCCATGGCAACGAATTTCATTATTTGTTTACTTTTCAACTTTTAACAAGTAAATGTCAGTGTCATGGGCAATCAATCAATCAGCCGTAAAAGATAGCTGACAAGAAACACAATAGTACTGATATTCAGTTACCAGGTCTGTTCTACTTGGAGTCTTGAACTTCGATTTCTATCACAGTTGGGATGTGTGACTGTGAGTGTCAGTCAGGAGAACGAAAAACCACCAGTGCCTCAGCTCCAGTTAGACCAGTCAGTCATTAGCACAGCTTGCAACCAAACATGGTTAAAAAGGGTTGGCAACGTTCACGGAGCTGTGTCTTCTAGGCTACTTCATCGTCCTTTGATTTCCAGTCAGGAACAGCCCACTGCTCCCACTTGACTCTGGTTTCTGTATTTTCGCCATGCAAATGCTGAATTCGGGCAGAACAACCAACAAATTCCTTGTCACAAAAACAATACTGTATTTTGGATTACCTTTTTCGTCTCCTCCAAAATTACTACATACTGCCACTCCGGTCCATGTTCTTTCATCTTTAAGAAATTAGATTTTTACTAAATTAACTCGTTACGTAAAAAACTTTCATATTGAATTTTACATTAAATTCTAAGCAGAAGCTTAACACAACAAATCATGACGACATCACATATGTTGTTGTTGATTATG
>OY744607.1:71547514-71585014 GCA_963556255.1 Allolobophora icterica | reverse complement strand
CCGCCCGTCAACCGAACATCGCTCATTAGCCCTACCCCAATCACTTAATCACCCGCCAAATGCCGTCGCCAATTGATACCCCTGTTCCCACCCTACCCCCAACGGACCCACCCCCATCGGGGGTAGGTATACGACAGGGTATTATCCCTGCCGATGCTAAGTAGTCGCTCCCATCATCGATCAATCGGGACGTCCCTGCTCGGTCGACCTGGTCCGGACAATCGGTCCCTGCTCGGCCTCGCTCCCCAGAGGGAGGGGAGGCGGGAAGATGGGAAGAACCGACGGGAAGACATTTCGGGGAGCAGCGATCGCTTTGTCGGGTATTGAAGCCGCTGCTAGTTCTTCTGCGATGGACAATGGGAAGAGGGAGAGAGAGACGGGGTCGCAATTATTAACACCGGTCCCGATCAACTCATCTGGACGTGATTTATGTCATGTCCGCGTTCCATACACCGTAGGCCTATACAGAGAGAGGGAGAGAGAGAGAGGGAGACAGATACGGAGAGAGAGAGAGAGAGAGAGAGAGAGAGAGAGAGAGAGAGAGAGAGAGAGAGAGAGAGAGAGAGAGAGAGAGAGAGAGAGAGAGAGAGAGACAGAAACGGAGAGAGAGAGAGAGAGAGAGAGAGAGAGAGAGAGAGAGAGAGAGAGAGAGAGAGAGAGACAGAGACAGAGACAGAGACAGAGACAGAGACAGAGACAGAGACAGAGACAGAGACAGAGACAGAGACAGAGACAGAGACAGAGACAAAGACACAGACAGACAGACAGACAGACAGACAGACAGACAGACAGACAGACAGACAGAGACAGAGACAGAGACAGAGGCAGAGACAGAGACAGATACAGAGACAGAGAGACAGAGGGAGACAGAGAGAGACAGAGAGAGAGACAGAGAGACAGAGCGAGAGAGAGATACAGGCAGACAGACATACAGACAGACAGAGACATAGAAAGAGACAGAGACAGACAGAGACAGAGCCAGAGACAGAGAAAGAGACAAGGAGAAACATAGACAGACACAACGAAAGAGACAAAGAGAAAGAGACAAGCAGACAGACAGACAGAGACAGACAGAGACAGACAGACAGAGACAGGCAGAGAGACAAACAAACAAACAGACAAACAGACAGAGACAGACATAGACATAGAGACAGATTCAGAGACAAAGATAGACAGAGAGATATCGACAGAAAGAGGGGAAGAAAGAGACAGACAGAGACAGAGACAAAGACAGACAGACAGACAGACGGACTGACACACAGGTAGATAGATACATGCATACATACAAATGTAGATACACAGGCGCACAGACACACGGACAGAGGGGTGCGATATTAATTAAAAAATTTACATTGACTGGAAAGACGTCTCATTAGACAAACCTAATTCTGAAACACTTCAATCCATAGTTTAACCCTCGCTTAATAGTTATTTCCTCTCCTACAAATTGTTTCTAAGTGATTTATTTTGACTGGAAACATGGGCGGCGATCATGGGGACGGAGGTCGAGGGGGACAAGTCCCCCACCTTTAAGAGTGGGGGGACACGAAATACATTTGTCCCCCAAATTTTGACGAAACACGAAAAAAGGCGAAGAAATGTAATTGCGCGTGAGAGTTTTCACTGCATTTTTCTCGACATGAGGTAAAAACTATATTTTTGAGCAGAAGTGTCCCCCCGAAAATTCTGAGAAAGCTAGAAGAAAGTTGGACGAATTCCTAAAGAAAAAGTAATCACACATTATTGGTGGGAGACACTCGGAAAAAAGCCGCAAAACGAGGTGAACGACTAAAAAAAGGTCATCAACTTTTTTGGGAGATGAATTTGTAACTTTGTCCCCCCCCCCCACCTCTCAGACAAGATCGCCGCCACTGACTGGAAAGACCTCTCATTAAGCAAACCTTATTCTGAAACACTTTCATCCATAGTTAAACCCTCGCTTAATAGTTATTTCCTCTCCTACAAGTTGTTTCTAAGTGACAAGTCACGTTAATGTCAGCTTGACTCTTTGATTAAACGACAATTGACTAATTGAATGATTAATATGCTATGATACGGATCTGATAATTTATAAAATACCTCTCACAGTGCGAACTATTCAGAGCCTATTCAGATATATGACCAGCTACTTAAATACTTAACTTCGAACATAAACCTATTCGTATGTCTTCTCACTTATTAGGGTATGGGCGAAACTGGTTCAACGGCGCATTAAGACATTTCCGACACGTGTCGTATCAATTCTATTCTTATAGTGCGGGTCATTAGCGATAGGAGCGGAAATGGATGTAGAGGCAGATCAATCAGGAAGTTGGCAGGTTTCGTATCCACCAGTGTTTAATCTAGTCCCCTTCTTCTGGGAGGGGATACAAGGTTTCTGAGGGTGGGGGGGAAGCAAAGAATTGACACTAGATTTTTTCATCCATCTTGTTTAAGACTTTTCATAATTTAATCTTCCAAAAAAGTTGATGACCTTTTTTTTCCACCCCTTCCGATCTCTCCCTTCATAAAAAAATATGAATCTGCAGCTCCTCTGCCCCCTTCTCGGACCTCCACTTAACATCTCTGGAACTCATCACGACTCAGCGCACGCGAATAAAGCTGGCGCGCTAGCACTGGCTTTTCTAGCCTCTTCGCTGCGGAGGACGAGTATGTCTCGTCAAGGAAATGCTATTGCCATACGTGAAGGACTAGTATGTCTCGTCATGGAAATTATAGGTACCCATTTGATGCCCTGGTCATATACCACACATAAATACATACATACATACATACATACATAAATACATACATACATACATACATACATACATACATACATACATACATACATACATACATACATACATACATACATACATACATACATACATACATACACGCAAACATACTCAAATACATATATGCATGCATATACACATACATACATACATACATACATACATACATACATACATACATACATACATACATACATACATACATACATACATACATACATACATACATACACACAAATATACATACATCATGCATAATATACATATATACATGTAGCGGCCGTTGTTGGCTACTTCGTTGATAGATAACACTCATTGATTTAATATTTACTTTATTGTTAACTTGCAATTAGCTACGTTGACTACAATAGTTAATATTCGATTCACCTACACGCACTCTCAATTCACTCACTACACACTGTTGTTGTTCCTACCACCGTCGTTCGTTTCTCGTTCTTCCCTTCTCTCTCCCTCTCGTTTCCCAAAACATGCCTCTTAATACATAAGTGACTTGTGCTGATGATGATGATAGCTGAGCCTTCCTACCTACAGCTCGCATGCAACAGATACATTATGTGCACGACCGAATGAATGGATGACTGTATGTATGACCACTATATGACCATCCTTATAAAAAAACACGAGCCACGGGTTTTGCCCATTAAACCCCTCAACAAAATAACGAATAACCAACAGTGAAGAATACTAACACATAAGTCCAATTCAAAAAAATCTAGTCAAATAGTCTATCAGTCCATAACTCTATCAGACCCCGTGCGGTGAATCGAACGCAGTGACAATAACAATCGAAATAGCAATCAAATAGTAATCACGACATGAGAAACTAACGTAATATAACACAATACTCATAACTACCACTATATGACCATTAATGATCACAACACAATAACCATATAAAGTACCGAAATATAACCATGTAACCATAAAAATCGTCATCTCAATACGAACAAGTAGAACATGATAATACAAGCGTCAGCAAGATAAGCAACTAAAACTAAACGATAGCAATCAATCGACGAATAGTTCAATCAACAAGCAGAAATTCAAGGTAACAACAACACTGATTATGGTTGCAACTCAAGCGGAACATTGAATTCCAAACTAGAGATATACAGTTGAACAGAATAACGTTTGTTAGGGCCAATAATAGTGTCCAGTTTTCGAGCCAAACAGTAAGAAATAGATAAGGACTGTGGCAACAACACTCGAATCTGAGAAGGTTTATGTAAAGCTGTAATATTCCACTGAAAACGTAACTGACGACCAGAACAATGACGAGAAAGACTAATGTTAGAAATAGCATTCAAAGCGACAACATCATAATCTCCTAATGCATAACACAATTTATACCAAGGAATAACAACTTTAGCTTCTGTGTTAAAAATATGCATGGTTAAACACACAGGCTGAACAACCGACGACTTGCAACAACGGCGATAAACCCTCCGAAAAATCAGAACCAAAACCATAACCACAAGGAACGTGATAACAGTAATCTGAAACCATGGAAATTCCGCATATTCAAATAAAATCATTGGCCGGGATGTCGGAATCCCAGTTGACTGCGAAAAAATCCAAACTGGTGGAACTGAATTAGTTTGAACAGGGCGTGACAAAGTCAACACAATAATAGACAATTGATGCACACGAACCACCAAATAAATCGTTACTACAGCAAGGAGAACAATTATAAATGAACCCACAGGCACAAGAAAAGATATGGATGCAGAGTAAAAGGACGAATCCAAATTAGTCAAATGTTCCAACTGTTCTCGAAAAATATCATCCTTGGACTTGAATATCGCCTGACCTTCCTTAACAGAATTCATTGCAGTGGCAAAATCCTCAGCTAACTGTTCCTCAGCTACCAGAGAAGCATTTGAATGAGTAATGAAAACAGGCAACTGCATCGTAATCTGTTCAGCAACAGTAGTGTCCGCCTTAAGCAGAGCCCAATCCTCCTGAACAAAAAACTCTTGAATAATCGCCAAATTAAACGTATGCACAACTGAATCACTAGCATTAAGTAGGTCACTCGCTGAACACGAAGCAGGAAAAACATAGTGTTCGTTTACCATAGAACATTCATTCGGAATAGAAACATGACAAGAACTGCATGCAGTAACCTTTCTCGACCGTCCTTGAGGACAAATCAGCATCAAATCAGACAACCCATTTTCAATTGCCATAGTATTCTCAGTTAAATACACAAACGATGACGGCTTACGGCTAAGAAGAAGAAATACACAATTCTTGCGTATAGCAACAGGGTCATTCACATACAAAGCAAATATACACACTTCTGAATCAGTCCGCAACTGAATATCATGCTTTGAAACAATGCGAAAAGCATCCCCGTCCTGCAACAATGGCAAAGAATCCCAAACCGCAAATGTGTTACTGACTGGAGCAACTGCAAAATAACTCGGTAAGCGATCAATCAAAGTAGCATGTGGATTATCAGCACTTATGGATTTGGCAACAACAGTGACCTTGTATAATTCCATGGAAAAGTTGACAGTAGTTAGAGGAATTTTTAAGGTAATGTAAAGAATATTACGTTGTAGAGTGGCAATGTGAGTATTAACCCGGTAAAAATATGCGGGATCTCTAACCAAAATCCGGACAGGCAGTCGCATAGACTTCAAATGCCTATGAAGCTTGACAAGAACACGTCGAATATCTCCTTGATGCAAGATAGTAGCCTCTAACCTGCCAGCAATAAGTGACTCAACAGACAACAACAAACTCTGCAAGTTGGCTTCCAGACATGTAAAATTATACAAAGTTTCACTCATGTAAAAAGCTAGTTGTAATGACAACTTAAAATCCACCCTCATCGCTTTACCAATATCAGACAAAATCTTATCATGACCCGTGACCTGGGACTTAATAGCATCCAATCTTTGATTCGTGATACTAGTAGGCTAGCACTAGCCATATTACTTACGTCAGCCGCAAACTGACCCAACGTACGTTGTTGACCCTCAAGAACCAGCTTAATACGATCTTGCATAGCTTGGATGTCTGAGTCCCGAGCAACCCCGAACAAAGAGTGTGCAACGTCCCCAATGAAATCCACAAATCCCCGTTTACGAACACGCGACTGACTACGTTCAACGCGTTCACTTTTAAAAGTAATTCGGATACGATCAATCAATTTATTAATTTTCACCTCTGCCCTCCTATGTAAGTCATGTATGGCTGTAAACGCAGTCAGGTAATCAGAACAATTGCTGTGTGTAGGTGTATTTCTGAAATGACAATACGGATTATCTCCCAATGGTGGCAATAACTTAACCCTAGGCAAAGCAATATCAAAGGTGTGAACCCAAACATCGGTACCGACTTCCAACACACCCAAAGAATGGAAATAAACACCATACGCTCCACGATTGAGAATGGGTGCAGGTGTAGCATGGATCACCAGGAACGAATGCAGAGCCAGAAATACCAATGTCCCGAAGATCCAATCTAGAGGAAAGAGAAAAAATAAAAAATAAAAAAAAATAAAACAAACGATGACTCTACAAACCGCAGATATGTAGGGATACCCGCAAGCATACAAAGCAAAACAGCCGCCCCACGCAACGCAGAGCACGGCTTATCACAGCACACAGCGATAACAATATCAGCGCGCAGCTATACGGCATGGTTTTCCCCATTCACCTGCACAACCACTGGCCGTACAACGACACACCCCAGCATAACCACAGCATACACCCTCACATATCCACGTAATATGAGATGAACCCCAGGCCTATGCCAATTACGACAACTCCGCCAAAACCCATTATATCCCATACATGAAGCGTAGGCCTGTACGTACGTAGAACAGCATCTGTAACAACGGTGCATAAAACAACTACTATAGTAGGACCAAGAATAATATATATACAAGAATAATATCAACCAAGAAATCAAATCTCCACGGAAATAACCTCAAAGCAGTCCTACTCGTCAGTAACCCTGTCAAACAAAAAGCTGTCTGGATGGTGAATAAAGTGTCATTTCTCGACATTATTCCACGACTTTAAATGTCGATTTTAGCGCTGAATGTATCAGTGTAATACATATGTAAATAATTGTTGGCCAACAAGAAATCCCAAGATGAATATATAATAAGCGCTGTATAGTAATTGCTCTAGTGACGCACAGCATACTCACTGACATCATTGTACAGCGGCTTTAACATAAGCACAAGAGGCAACTATCTCCTTTAAAACATATAAAATGCAACCTTTCTCAGGAGCCAATAGTAATCAATCACAACAAGTGACCCTGTGACATTAGGCTTCAGGGTCAACATAACCTGTAATAATAAAAACTACCATTCAGCAACTCGTCTAATCACCTAGTGGACCAATGGTAAACCGCTGAGGAGTAGGCCTTTTCCTAACTTTCCCCGTCATGGTTCGTTTAATGTGATATTCTCTCTTCAAGCAATCACTGACATCCTCTTCAGCTGTCCATTCAGGCTTGAGAGACCTATTCTTAAAAATCACTCTATAGAATCTTTTTTTATTAATGAATTTCATTCCACTAATTTGCTCCGCTTCAATCCATGGAGAATGCGCAGTCACAACATCAGATACTGTTGCTGGGCCGACAACTGCGTCAGTACCCTGTGAAGGTTGGACCTGTGAAGTAGGCGTAACCTGTAAATCTTGTTCATAATCCCTTCTATCAACATAACGCCTCAATCTATCAACATTGACTGGGTGACGTAACAGTTTGTTAGTCAAGGCGTGCCGTAGTAAGTAAGTAAATGGAGCAACCTGAGACGTAATGTAATAAGGTCCAACGAATTTCTTATACAGCTTTGGCTTCTTGCCAACTGGCGTAACAGGATTAAAAACCCAAACTTGATCCCCAACTGCGTAATCTGAAGAACTGGTCTTAAGATCGTAATTCTTCTTATTGCGAGCTTGTAAAACTACAGTCTCATCCACAGCTTGCTGTCTAGCCATTTCCAGCGCATTAGCAATTCTCCTGACATACTCATGAGTAGTCTCTGGTTGATCAGACAAACCCATCTGTTGATCCACTGGGAATTTAAAATCTCTGCCAAACAACAAGAACGCAGGACTGTGTCCTAAATTTGCACTCGTTGTTGCGCGAATAGAATACAGAATGGCAGGAATAAAAATAGGCCAGTCAGTCTCATCTTTACAGTGGAGTCTCAACATTTTCCAAATAGATCGATTCACAACTTCGCAAGCGCCATTACATCTAGGATTATAAGAAGCTGTGTGAATCCTTTTAACACCAAATAATGATGATAATTCGGTCACAATTTTACTCAAAAAATTAGCTCCTCGGTCAGACAACAAGGTTTCAGGTGGACCATATCTAGTAAAGATTTCTCTATACAGGGCCTCAGCAATAGTCTGAGCCGTCTGATCTTTCAGCATAACCATCTCCGGGAATCTTGTAAGGGATTCGACACAAAGAAGAAGGTAACGGTAACCGTCCTTACTCCTAGGCAGCTGAAGTATATCCATATGCCATCTACCAAAAATTTGTTTAATTGGCAATGACGTCATCGGTGGTTTGTTCAACGGGAGAGGATATTTACACTGTTGGCACAAACCACACGACATGATATGATTCTGCAGATCCTTGTGCATGCCTTTCCAAAAATAACGACGTCGAACTGACAAATAACATCGGTGGAACCCTGGATGACTGCACTCTTCGTGATAACCATTTAAAATACCTTGTCTCATACTCAATGGTACAACAAGCTGATTTATATAGCTCCGTTGAGGACCCCGAGAACGAGGCTGATAGTAATGCCAAAGAACTCCCTCGTTTACAGCATATTCTGAACTCTCAATAACCAACTTCCTCGCCTCCCTATCATCCAGAGGTAATTCACCTAATTCCAAATAACGAATGATAGGAAGACACTCTAAACATCTATTTTGTTGCTTCGCAGTCTCTTGGAGAAATGCCTCGCCTTGAGGTTCCTCCGGTGCACCTAAATCACTGTCTGTGATTAAATTCAAATCCATATGAATAATGTCAGTGTCAATAGGAGCCAATAAACTTTCAAGTTCCTCATCAGCATCCACGTGCATAGGATAAGATATGCGACTAAGTGCATCCGCATTCACATTACATTTACCCTTCTTGTACTTAACATCAAAATTGTACTGCTGTAACTGTAACGCCCACCGAAGTAAACGACCAGTTTGACTCGTTTTCAAGGACTGTAAATACTTCAAACTGATATGATCAGTATAAACGGTAAATGTAGCATTGGCAAGATAACAGTGAAATTGCTTGATAGCACAAATCACAGCTAACATTTCCAGTTCAGTGACAGTATAGTTTCTCTCACAAGTAGTCAAAGATCGGCCCCCAAAGGCAATTGGATGCTCCCTACCTGTAACATCCTCCTGAGCTAACACAAAACCCACAGCTTGAGAACTTGAATCACAATTAATGATAAAAGGCCTAGACATGTCAGGATAAATTAAAACCGGAGCAGTCGACAAAGCCTGCTTCAATTTAATAAAAGCTTCCTCACAGGTCTCATCCCACTCAAACTTCATGTCTTTACGAAGCAATCGATTTAATGGACTTGCAATGATAGAGAATCGAGTTATAAATTTGCGATAGTAAGATGCAAGACCTAGGAATGACCGGACCTCTTTAGGAGACGTCGGCCTTGGATAATCACGAATGACCTTGGTTTTCGATTCATCAACGGCTACCCCATCCGCTGAGAGCACATGCCCGAGATACAAGATTTTATCCAGACCAAAGGAACATTTTTCCGGATTAAGTTTCAAGTTAGCTTCATTTAGGCGATCAAAAACCTCCTTTAAATGCACCAGATGTAGGTCAAAGGTAGTACTATAGACTAATATATCATCCATGTAAACAATTAATGATTTAAAATGCAAATTCTGGAAAACTCTGGACATGAGCAGCTGAAAGAAACTCGGCAAATTTTTCAATCCAAATGGAGCAGTGGTCCATTGAAACTGACCTTGATGTGTCACAAAACTAGATTTTTCCTTAGTGTCAGGATGTAATGGAATTTGATGGAACCCGCTCCTTAAATCAAGTAAACTGAAATACCTAGGCTTGACCTCTCCCATGGCATCAAAGACATCTGTCAATTGTGGCAGAGGAAAACTGATGGATTCAGTTACAGAATTGAGCTTTCGGTAATCAACACAAAATCTAAATTGACCCGATCGTTTCCTTACTAACACAACGGGAGAACACCAGACACTTGTACTCGGCTCAATGAGACCAGCCGATAACATTTTCTCTGTTTGCCTAGCAATTTCCGCCTTAGCAGAAACAGAATGACGGTAAGCTTTCTGGTGAATGGGTGGAGCAGACCCAGTGTGAATAGAATGCTGTGTCAAATGAGTCCTGCCCAGATCATCCAATGATGATGAAAACGTACCTAAATTGACTTGTAAGAACTCTTTCAACCTAACATTCTCATCTGCTGACAAATTATCAGAGTAAAAATTGACTTTAAGGTCGTCCAAAGACCTGGATCGCAAATCTCTAGTGCCATGTAATCTATTCAGCGGATCAGCAATCGGCTTATCTGATGCGGTTCCAGTGCTGCCAGAAACATTATCCGTACGGACAAAGAAATCATCAGTATCGTAATTACTTTCCGATGGTCTGCCAGACAAACCATCCGCATAATGACTTTTACGGGCAGACAGATTATCCAAGGAAACGTAATCATGCGTGGAGGATGATTTGAGGACTCCAAGTGCAGAGGATGGCGTATGATTGCAATGTGTGGGTGGTGGTGATGATGCCGATGGTGGTGGTTTATCATCAGCAAACATTGCTAATATCTCTGGAAAAATAGGCTCAACACATGCCAATGGTTTATGTCTGGCCAACCAAATGACTTGATTGGTAGGGTTCAAAACCTTGCAAACAGCTGTTTTCTTAGAAGAATCAATGGCACTTCGTGCACAAATAAATTTACATTTCGCCTCCCGTGCAAATGGTTCAATAATGGACATATCAGCTGAATACTTTGAAGGCAATAAAACTGGGACCAATGTCTCAGACATTGGCTTCAAGACAGTTGCATGCAGAGTACACACAGAGAAAGAATGCACAGTAGCAGTTGACAACCGAGTAGCAGCCAAATCATCAAAAAAAGTGACAACCTTTGCATCAAAATCAATTCTTGCCTTACTGTCAGTCAAGAAGTCTAACCCAAGAATCAGACTATATCCCATCTGTGGCAAAATCAAGAATTCATAAGGAATACTCAAACCGGAAAGTTTAACAGTAATGTCTGCACGACCTTGTACTCGAACAGGATGACCATCAGCCAAAAATACATTTTTGGTGTCATCATCTCTCAATGGTTGAACAGGAAGTTTCAATTTATGCAAAAATTCAGCACTGATGCACGAGACACTGGCGCCTGAGTCAAGCAAACATTGAGCAGTGCGGTTCCTAACTTGTACAGTAATTGTGTTTCTATACATCGCAATTTTGTCAGTCTGTGCATAAATTCTGTTCTTAGCCCCAACCGTCATTTGTGGACGGCGGGAAGCGAATTCCTATGTTTGGCTAAAGCGACCAGAGGGCGCTCTGGTGGACCTGCAAACAGACTGTAAGTGGCCCCTTTTTCCGCATCTGAAACAAGTGACACCCTTGGCACGACAGAAGTTATTAGGAGCATGATTACCTCCGCAATTACTGCAAGATGACTTGGAAGCTGAACGCCAGGAGGTCTGTCGGTAAGGAGGTTGAGAGCAATTCCACGATCGACCTTGCGAGTACCTCGGAGTGTTCCCAAGATACCTCGGCGAATCAGACTGTTGTGGCGGTTGATAGTTACCAGGGCGTGGGTGATAGTCTCTTGCCGATGTCGTGTAGGCTTCCAGACGTGTTGTCTCCAACGATGGATCAGGTAGCAAATCAAAGGTGACTTGACGCGGCGAAGGTGACAATGTTCTGTGGCCAGTAGAACTTACCGCAGCGACATTGGTCAGATGAAGCTGTTTCAATTCCTCACGGATAGCAGCTAGTTCAGAGACCGTTTGACGAATGTGTTGACCCGCATCAGAATGATCGTCCAGGGACAACTCCGTCAATCGACCCCATTTCTGCAGATCCTCTATGGTGGTTATATCATGGTGAATGACATGTTGTCGAATGTTAGAGCGTAGGCCGTTCAACGCCACGAGAAATGTTTGGTCAGCTCCAACTCCAAGTTTTTGGGCAGCCTTTTGGACAACAGTTAAAAAGTCATCGACAGTCTGGTGTGGCAATTGTCGAATCTGCCACAGGTCCGCAGATCGTTTCCAGGCATCCGAAGGATGTGGACCGTATCGCAGAATCAAGGCATCACGCAATGCAGTGAAACTGTCCCGAGTGGCCTGTGATTGAGTGTTGAACCACAGCGCTGCACCATCCTTAAGGAGGAGAGGTAACGCGGCCAATTTCTGACCTCCGGACATAGCTCTAAAGGTAGCCCAAAGGTCATAGTTATTCAAGAACTCGAGAACATCTTCCTGCGGTTTGCCCGTGAATGGTGCAGGAACCAAGGTATTGCCAACTGGCGTAACAACGGCCGCTACAGGTGGTGGAGAACCGCTTCAGAACGATCCGACCTCTCGTCTACATCCGATCGAGCAGTTCCGTTTCAGCAGTTCTGTGACCGCTCAGCGCTGGTATATCGATGAGTGTACCCATCAATCCAACATCTGGCAGATACAATCTTCGATCGGGTAAGCTATTACCATCGTCGTTGGACTTCTCTCCTCCGGAGTCACACATATCCTTGCTGCCGCAGTCTTCGAACATTTCAACTGATTCTTCATCTACTTACTTGGCTCCAGCTGCTGATGTTCTAACCTCTACGCCTCCATCGCCAACAATTTTGACACCACCGGCAGACAATTTTTTTCTCTGCGGCACCGTTTCATTTTGGACAACCAGCAAACGCTGTTAGTCAGCCAGTCTACGCTGTCCTTGACGATTCTGACGCTGATTCCTCTCATTCCTCTGACGCTGATTCATCTGATTCTGAAATGGCTGGCAATACCCCGGTTCTCCACCACCTGTAGCGGCCGTTGTTGGCTACTTCGTTGATAGATAACACTCATTGATTTAATATTTACTTTATTGTTAACTTGCAATTAGCTACGTTGACTACAATAGTTAATATTCGATTCACCTACACGCACTCTCAATTCACTCACTACACACTGTTGTTGTTCCTACCACCGTCGTTCGTTTCTCGTTCTTCCCTTCTCTCTCCCTCTCGTTTCCCAAAACATGCCTCTTAATACATAAGTGACTTGTGCTGATGATGATGATAGCTGAGCCTTCCTACCTACAGCTCGCATGCAACAGATACATTATGTGCACGACCGAATGAATGGATGACTGTATGTATGACCACTATATACATACAAATATATATGCATACATGCATAATATACATGTATACATATATACCTACATATATACATGCACATATACATATATACATACATACATACATATATACATACATATATACGTACATATATACACATACATATATACATACATAGTTACATACATATATACATATACACATATATATCAATCAATCAATCAATCAATGTGTTTATCCACCAGTATCCACCAGTGTTTAATCTAGTCCCCTTCTTCTGGGAGGGGAAACAAGGTTTCTGGGGGGGGAGCAAAGAATTGACACTAGAATTGACACTAGACATACATACATACAAACATACATACATGACGCACACGGGATTACAAGGCCGTCGCAGCGAAGGGGCTAATTACAGAGTGAAAAAGTTCCGTTAATTGGAACACTTGACATCATAATTTTGGACTGGAGTAGATAATTAGTTTCACGGCAGAAACAAGCTATTAATAATTCTACTACTACTAGATCGCTTGTTCCTTCTTATCTGTCGAAAATACAGAAAAAAACATACTGTCCATACCAATGAGATGTCAAAGGATTTTGTAGCCAATAGTATCCAAATACCTAAGCATATGTTGCCAAAGCTAAAACTATACTTTATGTGTTGCAAAACCGCTGCTTTGAGACGCCGTAGCCACACTGGTTAGAGCGGTCGCCTGGTAACGAGGAGAGTACGGATTCGATCCTCCTCCTCTGAGACGGTATATATATATATATATATATATATATATATATATATATAAAATATAATATAATAATAATCTTTTCTTTAATTAAGCGCCTGCAAACGCAATGCGCTGTACAGTGAACATACATATGGTAGAAACGGCAGCCACACAGGGCGCCTTACATACATGTATTAAGTAGAAGCACATGATAACAGTTTTACAGGAGTCGAATATAACTGCTTATGGCGCAGCCAACATACGGCGCCAAATCACGGCCTACTATTCATTTAACCACCGCCTCCGCCTAGCGAGTGGAAGGCAGAATTAACCTAAAATTAACGGCCGTCTACGGGGTTCGATCTTGGTACCTTCAGCTGTTCACGCCAGTGTGTTATCCATTACTCTACGGTAATTACTCTCTCTCTCTCTCTCTCTCTCTCTCTCTCTCTCTCTCTCTCTCTCTCTCTCTCTCTCTCTCTCTCTCTCTCTCTCTCTCTCTCTCTCTCTCTCTCTCTCTCTCTATATATATATATATATATATATATATATATATATATTATATATATCATATAATATCGGCATTTATGTCTATATTATATTTAGAAATGTTTATTTGCTTTACACACCTCTTGTAAGTTTGTTTCCGTGGCTATAAATAATGTTTCACAATGATAAACGTGTCTGACGTCAATCATCTTCGATATGAAGGCGTCGTTAAATAAACGTTATAAACGTTAAACGTGTTGACATTCGGCTGTTTCGTGTTGATTTGAGATATCGGTTTTGGCTGTGATAACGAGGTTGTAAATCATAGTCAAGTGGAGGAAGGGAGGAAGGAAGGAGAAAAGGAGAGAGGGATCAAAGGAGGGAAGGATGGAAGGAAGAATGAATGGAAGGATGGAAGGGAGGGAGGAAGGAGGGAAGGAAGGAAGGATGGGAGTAAAGAAAAGATCTTAACGAGCTGGTTCATCTAGGCCCTATCTTTGCAAGAAAGCTACTGCTTATCAATATTAACTTACGCATCAGCCGTAGTTAGATAATACGATGAAACAGGAAGATGAACTGAATGCATGTTGGAACTCTATATATATATTCTGTTGGGAGTGGCCCACAGCCATCCCGCCATTATCATCCTCACGTGCACTTACTAACCTTAGTTAAGACGCACCTCGTTTGAAGCTAGCAGTAGGATGGTCTCGTTGACTATATATATCAGTGTTCTTGTGTGGACGAGGAGACCGGTTTTAGTTAAGTAAGGCGTTAGTCGTGCATCGTTGTGTGTCACGCTTGTAAGTACCCTTAGTGGTCGCTTTCCGAGAGTGTACCCTGCGTGGTTGCTACTCATGTTTAATTGCCGGTTCTCGAGTTGTATCTTCCTTAGTAAGGTTTGTGCAGGCGTCTTCTTGGAGAGTCTGTCTTTTGACGTTTGGTTTTGTATATATTGTTAGCTTGTTAGTCTAGAGGTGAAATGTGAGTTAGAATGATATGAGAAATGACAAGAAAAAACAAAGACTTTCGCAACATTTCACAGTCACCAGCATGCAAGTGAACTTACATATGTGTGCTGTGAAAGCTGCAAAAGTCAACTCGAATTGGTGACGTCATAGGCTCATAGCAATGACGTCACCAATTCGTGTTGCCGATCAAGTTTCGCAAAGAAAGGCAGAATAATAAAAAGAAGCAAGCACAAGATGATAATAATAATAATAATAATAATAATAATAATAATAATAATAATAATAATAATAATAATAATAATAATAATAATAATAATAATAATCTTTATTAATTCTTCTATTTATCACTAAAGTAACACTTTATCACGGAATCATGGAAAACATGAAAAATGCAACAATAACGATTAAACACATCAGACTGGCATCGGCGGCGCGCCGACGAATTCTCGGCGGCGGCGGGGGCGCGGCGCGCCGACATTAAAAATATCGGCGGCGGCGGCGACCACGAAATGTCGGCGGCGGCGGCGCGGCGCGGCCGGCGCAGGGCTCTACTTGGGACATCTGTGTTCGTCATGGTCAGTGTTGTATGACCATTTACAGACTGACCGCTGCTGGACATCGTCGTCATAAGGCGCCGCACTGAGAGCATCTTTTACAGTCATATTTCTAGTGGGCGTATAGTTCACCTTTGATTCGGTAAGGTTGCCGATATTTGTATTGTATTGTATTGTATTGTATTCAGATATTTATAAAGCGCTTCTAGCGGGAGGGCCATTCAGAAGCTCTCCCAGTGCGAGAGACCCCGAGAGAAAAAGCAAGTTTTAATAAAGGTAAAAGGGGAAGAGACGATACCTGAGAGAATAGAAGAACGAACGAACAGAGGCAGCTCATTCCAAAGAGCAGGGCCAATGGAGGCAAAAGACCTAGATTGAGCCAGAGAAGTCCTGACACGGGGAACGAGGAGGTCAAAACGGTCAGATGAACGAAGAGGACGAAGAGAAGCAGCAGAGAGAGGGCGATGAATTAAGTCACATAAATATTTTGGAGCGAAACCAAGTTGAGCCTTAGAGACAAGGATGAGGACCTTAAATTGGATGCGGGCAGAAAGCGGGCGCCAGTGAAGTTCTTCTGCCATAAAGGTGGTGATATGAGAAAATCGAGGAAGACGGGCAATTACATGTAATCTAGCAGCAGCATTGAGAACGGACTGAAGAGGAGCAAGACGGACTTTGGGAAGATCAATGAGGAGGGAATTGCAGTAGTCAAGTCTACAGCAGACAAATGCATGGACAGTTGAAGTGAAAATCGGAGATGAGAAAGAGCGACAGATAGCTCTAAGGCGCCTTAGGTGAAAATAGGAAGTGCGAGTGAGTTTGGAAATGTGTTCAGTAAAGGTGAGAGAATTGTCGAGTGTCACTCCTATAGATCACGAACGATAGACGAGAAAGTGAAAAACGGAAACCTTTGAGACAGCACAGCAAAGTCGATATAGTTTTGGCAGTGTTCGCACGGAGCTCTTGTGTCTCTTCTTGTCAATTTTCGTCTCTCGCGAGAGCCTGTGGATTGGTTGACTCCGTAAACATCACGTGACACGAGCCGGAGCGCGAGCAATACCATGACATGGGTTCTCGATTTTCCAATAACCGAATAGATCCTTAATCTCGTCGAAATTTCACCGCCAGGAAATATTGAACCAATACTCGTTGACTTTTCGTATTCCTTGGCTTTTAATTATAGAGTGCCTGGAAACAAAATCGTTGATTTGTATTGAGCTCTTAGAAACAGATTCTTTGACCTCGATAGAGTCCTTAGAGGCCAGAGCCGTAGCAACAATGAACGTGGCCCCCTCCGAACATGCGTCCGGGGCCCCTTACAATGCGGAAACTGGAATGCGGTAATATACAATATGACTTCACGCCGTTCATGGTTATTTTTTGCCACTTTTAGGGGCCCCCTTCCAGGAAGGGGTCCCCTCTGTTAGAGGCCTAGCATATTGTCCATGTACAGTGTTTTGTAATGACGTCAATCATCGTTGACATGACGGCGTCGTTGAATAACGTCATCAGTTCAAAGTTAAGGAGAAATCCTCGACTTACCCAGTTACGCTGGTCCCTTGCCCTATTTTATGTTGCCTTGATTAGAGTTCGAAGTTGGAATCAGCTTTAGTGTGTTTTACTATTTAACTCCGCTACTACTCGTACTCTGGCAGTGCCAGTCTCAAGCCTGAATAAAGGAGGAGGGCGACGCTAATGGTCTTTGTTATCACACAGTGTCGTCAAAGTGAAACTAATAGGCCTGCTTCCAAGAAGAAATCTTAGCAGGAGAGCGATTACGAATGAGATTGATCGTTTCGTCAGATGTCGCCAGTGATCGCACGGGCGAAGTCGAGAATCTTGTCGAGAAAGTTGGCTAACACCGGCTCCGGAAGATTCTCATGGTGAGCCGCATGGTTGTTTCTTTTCCTACTAGAATTCCAGAGTTAATGTAATCTCATTTAAATTAATCTTGTTATTTGGCATTGGCCCTGGCAAGGGCTGATGGCTAGCGAAGGCTCTTCGAACCCGTCTAGAAAACGGCTGAAGCCCTTGACGATTCTCTTAGCAATGGGAGCCGCTGAGGCTTGGAACTCGACTTTGAGAAACGACGATACCGTCAAGTTCCAAGTTGTGATTATCGGTCGGAATCTCACATAATATACGTGGCCGATCGCTGCGAGGAGCGCCTCAACATGTTGATCGCCATTGCAGGATTGCATTGGGGGCGTCCAGGGGCTGTTTTCTCCTCGAAGTAATTGGAGCAACTTCCCGTCCCTACCCTCTCCTTCCCCCACACCCTTCCTTCCCCGTTAATGATGGCACACACACTGACAGATCTCCCCCTCATTACTAGAATGGAGCATTTGCTCCAAGGCATCCGTGGTGTAGACGCCCTTGGGGACGTCGAAAGATGCCCACCTAATGGTTTATCGAGCCCTGATACGCTCTGTCATCGATTACGGCTGCACTGCGTACGACAGTGCTATGACTCATCAGAAGAAAAGACTCGACAAGGCCCAGCGTAAGGCTCTGATGACAGCGACGGGGGCGCTGCGAGGAACGAGTCTGGCCCCCTTTCAGGTCGACTGAGGAGAGATGCCGCTCCACCTTCGACGCAAGCACCAGATAATGGAGTACACCACGAAGGCAAACGCCATTCTGCCTTATTCCCGCTTTTGCACTTGCCACTCCTCTTTTAATACTTTGTCCAACCGTGAGACATTGTAGAGTGTATATGTATACGATTGGTTAGAGTGGTCGCCTTGTAACGCGGAGAGTACGGGTTCGATCCTCCTCCTCTGAGACGGTTACAGTGTAGGGACCCTGAACAAGTCCTTCACTCACAATTGCTCAGCGCCATCAGTTGATGCTTCGTCATTAGATACTGGCGCTTAATAAATGCGTAATAATAATAATAATAATAATAATAATAATAATAATAATAATAATAATAATAATAATAATAATAATAATAATAATAATAATAACAATAAATTTGATAACACTATAAAGCCACTACCCCTTTTAAAGACCACTTTCTAATAACACCGCTTCTAGTATGAGCTTACTCTAGCTTTTCAAAAAGATCACCTTCTTCTCGGTCCTCCACATGTCATACCTAATAATAATACCATTCTTCATACCCATTAATATCTTTTAATTCCACCTAACTACCTATTATACCTCAGAGGTACCCTCTTCTCCTGACAACTGGAAGGGCATGTTTTAAGGAAAATTTATCACTGCACATGTCGGCGCCGGTGCGCATAAAAATCATAAATAATTATAAATTACAATCCATATCATGCGCAAACAGCGGCCTTTCATTTTGTGAATCACTGCACGTTTAAACAATCCCGGCGACTGGACTTGGTTATTCACTGCGTATCCCTGGACAACCTTTTGACACGACACAGCGCTCTTGAATAACCTCTTGTCCTACTGAAGCGCTTTAGAAATTTCGACATTGTACGATCACATGTTATCTGAAACGATTTTCCTCTTGGATTACACAAATTCTCAGTTCCCAAACCAACACCATCTGCCTCAAGCTCCTCTATCCACCCCCACAGGCTTTCCACTTCAAATTAAAGACCTATCTCTTCAAGAATTCCTACCCTTAGTCATCCAATCCTCCATCCCTTCCGATCTCTCTCATCCTAAACGAAACCTGCCTCAGCAGTTCCTCTGACTCCTTTCCGCCCTGCTGTGCTTTCAACCGTACACTCGGACCTCCACTTAGTAGGCTATCTCAGGAAATCCCTCTGACCATGGGCGTCCGTATAAATTTTTGTTGGGGGGATGACAAAATTTTCGTACGGGCAAAAATTTGCAGGGGGAGCAAATTAACGTTTTCGCATAGAACATTCATGAACAAAGAACACGTGACAACCTTAAAAATAATTAATGGTCAAGGATTTTACATAAATAATTAAGTGTTTTTTCGCATTGAAAATCCTTTTGGAACCGTTGTAGTAATCATAATAATTAAAAGATTCACCTTGGTTCTACGCCACTGGTTACTTTTTTCTGACTATACGGTGAATAACCGGGTATAAATAACTGGGTTATAAATAAATAACTGGGGTATAAATAATGTTAAGTGTTACAATGAACATTGATTGTAACACGGAACCTTCATTGTAACACTTAACATTATTTATAGCCCAGTAGATAATAAGATAATTAGCTTAATGCCATGGCAAGCTATTAATAATTTTACAACCGTCATCAAGATCACTTGTTCCACCCTCACGGTTGATAATACAAAACAGACTTACTGTTAATGCCAATATTAACAGAACCGAGAAATCTATTATCTTGTCCTATGTTAGATGTCTAACACAAAAAATTTATAATAAATAAGCTTATAATTGCAATCGCGGTCGTAAATGTCAAGGGAATGTATAACCAATTCCAAAACAATACATTTTAATAAATGCATTGTTAAACCAAAACTGTACTTTAATTATAGCAGTACCGCTACAGTAGTGGGACACCATCCGATTGGTTAGAGTGATCGCCATGTAAAATGGAGAATACGGGTTCGATCCTCCTCTCCTGAGACGGTTACTGTGTAGGCAACTTGAGCAAGTCTTTCACTCACAATTGCTCAGCGCCATCGATTGATGCTTCGTCATTATCTAATGGCGCTTAACCTTCACAGGACGAAGAGGGGTAAATAATTACCCCGGGGTGTTTGGATGTTGATTGCGGAGCAACTGTAGGTAGGTATCATTTGTCGTTCCATGTGTTTACAAGTTAACACCAATGACATATTCTGACTGCATACCCACCACATTGCCATGTGGTGGGGAAAAGATTTTTCAATCCAAAGTGTCCTGGGGTAAAAATTTACCCCACTTCGTCCTCGACGTCGTTATTTTTTCGTTCATAGGGCAGATATGCTTTTCAAAGATATGAGCTCAAAAGTGACTTCCAATCATAAATCAAGTGTGGAATCTACCATGGAACTGAATGTTAATAGTTTCATAATTGTGGAGAGTTTATTTTCCAAGATGGCGGCCGCCAAAACAAAAATATGCATGTCTCAGCTCATAGGTAACCTAAAATGACAAATGAAGTGTCAATTGTAATATTTCCAAGGTCAAGGAATCGATTTATCGTAGTGGTAATAGTGTGTGAATACTACTGTCCAAGATGGCGGTCAACATGGCCGCCAAAACACAAAAATGTGTATATCTCGGCTTGTAGGTAAGATACAATGACAAATGAAGTGTCAATTGCAGCATTTCCAAGGTCAAGGAATTCATTTATCGTAGTGACAATAGCGTGGGAATACTACTAACCAAGATGGCGGCCAATATGGCCGTCAAAACACAAAAATAGGAATTTTCAATCAGCTGACTGATCTGTCACTATTGCCACTGCGATAAGTCGATTCCCTGACCTTGGTAATGTTACAATTGACACTTCATTTGTCATTGGAGCTTACCTACAACCTGAGATATACACATTTTTGTGTTTGGCGGCCATGTTGGCCGCCATCTTGGAAATTAGTATTCCCAAACGATTGCCTCTACGATAGTTTGATTCCTTGACCTTAGAAATGTTACAATTGATACCTCATTTGTCATTGTAGCCTACCTATGTGCTGAGATATATATATTTTTGTGTTTTCGCGGCCATATTGGCCGCCATCTTGGAAAGTATTATTCCTACACTATTGCCACTATGATAAATCGATTCCTTGGCCTTGAATATATTACAATTGACAATTCATTTGCAATTTTAGCTTACCTATGAGCAGAGACATACCTATTGTTGTTTCTGGTGGACATATTGGCCGCCATCTTGAAAATAGTATTCCCACACTATTGCAACTACGATAAATCGATTCCTTGACCCTGGAAATGTTACAATGGACACTTCATTTGTCATTGTAAATTACTTATGAGCTGAGCCATACATATTGTTATGTTTTGGGCGGCCATCTTGGCCGCCATCTTGGGCAATAGTATTTGCACACTATTGCCACTATGATAAATCGATTTCTTGACCTTGAAAATGTTACAAATTGACACTTCATTTTTCATCGTAGCTTACCTGTGAGCCGAGATATTACACGTTGTTTTGGGGTAAAAAATTACCCCTCTTCGTCCTCCGTGTATCGTAAAATCTTTTCGTCCTGCGAAGGTTAATAATTGCGTTATGATAAAGATAACTATTTTCGTCGACATAATCCACTCAGTAGGTCATGTTTGCTCTCTTTGTCACAAAATAAATGAGACAAAGCAATTAAATATAACCTACAAACCACGAATACGTCAAAGCAATCTTAGCTGTGCACTCCACCATTTTGCCAGATGTACGTCATATGTAAGTAAATATAAGATGTCAGATGTCAGCTATGTAAAAGTGCAAGTGTAAAATGTAAAGAAAATGTGAAAAATGTTTAAAAATTCAAAAATGTAAGGCTTAAATGTAGATATAATGTGAAAACTGTAAAAATGTTACATATGAGTCTCAGTCGTCGTGTGGCCTGCGATGTCCAACAGGAAACGCGACTATTTAAGAAGCAGCACCGACATTATGTCTACAGTGACTTGCGCGCTGTGGTCATTGGAAAAACAATCAGCATTGTAGAAACATAGAAGTACTAGTCCAGTTTGTGTATAACTCTTTATGTTTACTTTATTATGTGTTTCACTGCGCACGTTATCTTCATAAAATGCCCGTACTCTTGCAGTGCCAGTCCCAAGCCTGAACAAAGGAGGAGGGCGACGCTAATCATCTTTCTTATGACACAGAGTCTTGAAGCAACAAATAACCAACCAACTTGGGAAGATACTTCAAAGAAATCAGTTATTCTACCATCGTTTAAACGATTATTTTCCTGTTCTATTATCGGCTTTAAACCGGTTTTCCAATGGATCACCAGGTTTCATTGCGATTTAACTCGAAGGTACCATTGACATTATGCCAACGGCACATTAGAAGTCATAAGATTAGAATCTAATTAAATGCAATAGAGTGCAATAGAATAGAATAGAATGGAATGACAGAGGACAATATGGAATTGAGTAGAACAGAGTAGAATAAAATAAATAATAGAATAGAACAGAACGGAATAGAACAGAATATTATGAAATCGAATAGAACAGTGTAGAATGGAAGAGTATGGAGTGGAATAAATTAAAATAGAATTAAATGAAATAGAACAGAATAGAATAGAATGGATAAAATGGAGTTAAATAGAATAGAACATAATAGAATAGAATAGGAACAGAATAGAACAAAATGATAGAAGGGAATTGAATAGAATAGAGTAAAACCCGAATGGAGAGGAATAGAATAGATTCCGTAACATTAGATCAATTCAGATCACATTTATTGGATCAGATAAGATGAGACTAGTCAAAATACTGTTTCTGAAAGTGGCGTTAAACACTTCAACGACGAGAGACACTAAAAACGACCAATACAGATCGTCGTTAAATTTATTGTCAAAGATGAAGGCGTTCCTGGTGCCATTTATTATAGTCCACTCTCCAGGCAATTCATTATAAACACCATATTAATTTTGACCAACACGCCGATGTTTTATTGGCGTTTCATATTGTTATTCACTGATTATACAAATGTATTTGTATAACCACCAATAACCGGATACCGCAGAAGTCTTTTAATCGGTGTCTAATGGACCGATCAAATTGGACCATTCAACCAGCAATAAATAACCTTATGCCAGCCTTCTGCATTCGTGTAGCAGACAACCATAATGATCCTAATCGAAAAATCAATTCCCGCGGTCTTCTACGAGGTTTGGCGACTGTCCATTCTCTGTCGCTGCACTCACTGCGTGGAACAGTCTTCCTGACCATGTGAAGAATGCGGACCTTAGAAAGACCAATTAGAAATCTAGCCAAGCGACCCTTATAAAAGCCTGCAGACCGCGTCAGCGTGCATTGTTTCAAGCCAGCGACTGTGAGTCTGTGCCGTCTTAGTTGGAACAACATAGCCTAGATTCTAAGACGGCAAATGGCTAGTTTCTAAGACTCTGCAGAAATCGACAAGTTAGTTTCTAAGGACTCTATGAAGGTTAACGTATCTGTTTCTAAGAGCTCAATAGAAATTAGCGATTTGGTGTCTAAGGCCGCCATAGAAATCAACGATTTTGTTTCTAAGGACACCATAGAAATCAACGATTTTGTTTCTAAGGACTCCATATGAATTAGCGAATCTCTTTCTAAGTAAGCTATAATTACAAGCCAAAGAATACAGAGAGTCAACGAGTTCGCTCCAAGTAGGTCAACGAAGAGTTGGGTCAATATTTGCTGGCGGCGAACTTTCACGAAATCAAGGATCTATTTTTGTCACTGAACACTCAAGTCATGTCTGTCTCATTCCTTGTATTGCTCGCGCTCTGGCGCATGTCACGTGATGTTTACGGAGTCAACCAAACGACAGCTTCTCGCTATAGACGAAGAATGACATCGAGAGACACTAGCGCTCCATGCGAACACTGCCAAAACTATATCGGCAACCGTATCGAAACGAAGGAGAACTACACGCCCACTAGAAATATGACTGTAAAAGATGCCCTCAGCGCAGCGCGTCATGAGGACAACGTCCAGCGGCGGTCAGTCTGTAAATGGTCATACAACACTGACCACGACGAAAACAGATGTCCCAAGGACCTCGTCGTTGCCATCTGCGACAAGGAAGTCATCAACGGTACCGCCAACACCTGTGAACAGGTATTCTATCCGGTTGCCGTGCGTTTTCGTGATAACATGACCGGGTCCTGGGAGTGGAAGTGGCTTCAACTTGTTGTGGCGTGCACGCTAGCGCAACCTGTTCCTCAAGAGGAAACGCCTCAACGTTCACGACTTGTCAAGAGAGGGAGAGAGAGAAAGAGATGGAGGGAAAGGCAAAGGGAAAGAGATAGGGAGAGGAGAAGGGAAAAAGATAAGCAGAGGAAAAGGGTAAGAGATAGCAAGAGGGAAAGAGAAAAGGTTAGGAAGAGGAAAAGGGTAAGAGATAGGGGAGAATGGAAAGGGATAGGGAGAGGAAGACATAAAGGGAGAAGAAAAGGGAACCAGACAGAGATAGAGGGAGAGATAGCGTAAGAAATATGGAGAGAGATAGGCAGGTAAACAGGAGAGAGACAGGGAGAGACAGACATAGAGACTGGGAGAGTTAGAGACACAGGCAGAGGCGAAAAGGCATAATCACCATTTTTGTTACAGACATAGAGACTGGGAGATTTAGAGACACAGGCAGAGGCGAAAAGGCATAATCACCATTTTTGTTACCCATTTCACTTTGTTAATTATTTTCTCTGGTCACTCTTTTGATGTCTCTTATTTCCTCTGCTATTTCTGTCTTCTTTGTTTTATACTGTTTACGCCTGTATATCGTCTCAAATCACAAAAGTGATTTAAACGGGTTTGCAATATGTGTTTTCATCATTACAAATAATGTATTTATAGGATAGCGTAATAAAACATTTGCACAGCGCCTTTCAAGGGCCTCGCGAAAGCGTCGAGAGCATCTTTGGTTTATTGATCGTTTAACTGAGCTGCTGGGATTTTGCATTCTGTAAGTCACGCTAAAACTATATTGTCTTTAAGCCAAAGATTGAGAATGCACGCGTGACTCGTTAGCCAAGTGTTCAGAGCCCTCGGCCTCTATCACGGGGAACACGGGTTCGATCCTCCTCCTCTGAGACGGTTACTGTGTAGGAACCTTGAGCAAGTCCTTCAATCACAACTGCAGCTCTGCGCCATCGATGTTCTGTCGTATGGTCGTGTGTGCAGTTCTGAACCTTGGAGGGAAAGTAATAACAAAATTAATGCAGCTGTATTGTATTGTGAAGGTTGGGAAATGGAAGATGGCCTGTTAATCAATTAGTGATATGTGTTCATTTGTTGAGTTTGTTGCAATTTCCTTTTGTTGAAAACTATCTCAAGTTTAATTCAAGGGCTGTTATAATAACTCACACTCTTGTTTGTTAGTATTACTGTCGATATGTAATTTTACTTTGTTACTTTTGAAATGTTGTTTGGCATTGTTTATTAACTTGGCTTTCGAAATGTTATACTAAATTGCTCATGAACTTGACTTTGTTACACCATTTTACATTGTTCAATTGACATCTGGAATGTCATTTTACGTTGCTAGTTTTACTTGCGTGATTTACGTTGCTCAATAACGTGACTTGAAAAATCATGTTACATTGTTTGCTGTATATTTTGAATGTCATTTGGCAGCATTCACACTTGATTTTGTTATGTAGTTAGGTTAGCGAGTGACTTTTTGCTTTAAAATCTGCAACTTCGCAAGAATATGTGGAAATATACTGTCATATATGAACTTCCGAGGAAGATGTTCTCAATGTTCAATTGCCAAAGGGTCTTTGACGAGGGACGTATCGAAACGTGTGTGTTGACTATAGCTATTAAGTGCTGAGAACTAGCCCTATGCAAGAGTTCAGCATCAACTTACCGTTTAAACTGTTTGTATATAGGCCTATCGCAAATGTTGTGCCTTATTTTTGCAAATAAATAAATTTAAACTACGTGTTGACTTGAGCTGAGTATATCCAGTTTAGAGTGGTTTCAAAAACGATGACCAAATCTAATCCGAAGTAGCCAAACGAAATCTGAATTAGACTCTCAGGAGTTGCGTGAAATCCAAAAATCAATTCAGTCTCGTCCCATCCATAAACTTCGCTCTTGAGATATACTTTTTCGATTGCTCCACCATAGGCTCTTTCTCAGTGAACATCAAGCAAAGACTTAACGTAGTGACGTAACAGAGGGGCGGTGGCGGGGGGGGCGGAGGAGGCAACCGCCCCGGGCGCAGCACAAGCGGGCGAAAATTAGCGACAGAAATTGTGCTATGAAATTCAATAATTCAATATATTAAATTTATAAATATATAATAATGAGCACAGCTTCGTTTTCAGTTTGAAATGCGGCCAGAATAATGAATACCAAGAATCCGCCCTATTGGCGTGTCGGTTCAAAAAAAGGAGAGAAAGGGTTCTCAAACTTTGGAAATAACCTGCGCAGAGAAATCAATGACTGCAAGATGCTACTAAATAACAGAAATCTAATAGACGTAGTTACTCCGGAATTCCCGCTGGACCTACAGAAATTCTTGATATCGCATGGTGAAGATATTTTCCTAATCTGCGAATTGCTTAAGAACTGCTACTAGCCGTTGTCGCTTCTGTTCCTACTTGCGAGAGATCTTTTAGTTAGCTGAAGTTGATTCTGACGTATTCATGAAGCGCAGTGAGCCAAAACCGATTGAGTAATTTGGCGATTCTGAGCATTGAAAAGGAGGTTTTCGATGAAACCGTCCAATCCAGTTCAGTTCAATCCAGCTCAGTCCAATCCAGTCCAATCCAATCCAGTCCAATCCAGTTCAGTCCAATCTAGCTCAGTCCAATCCATTCCAGTCCAATCCAGTTCAGTCCAATCCAGTTCAGTCCAATCCAGTTCAGTCCAATCCAGTTCAGTCCAATCCAGTTCAGTCCAATCCAACCCTGTCCAATTCAATCCAGTCCAATCCAATCCAGTCCAATCCAGTTCAGTTCAATCCAGCTCAGTCCAATCCATTCCAGTCCAATCCAATCCAGTTCAATCCAGTTCAGTCCAATCCAGTTCAGTCCAATCCAGTTCAGTCCAGTCCAATCCAATCCAATCCAATCCAGTCCAATCCAGTTCAGTCCAATCGAGTTCAGTCCAATCCATTCCAGTCCATTCCAATGCAGTCCAATCCAGTTCAGTCTAACCCAATCCAATGCAGTCCAATCCAATCCAGTTCAGTCCAGTTCAGTCCAATCCAGTTCAGTCCAATCCATTCCAGTCCAATCCAATCCAGTCCAATCCAGTTCGGTCTAACCCAATCCAATGCAGTCCAATGCGATTTTGACAAAATAATAGATGTGCTTGCATCTGCAAAAATTTAGCAAAAGCCACAAAAATTAGCCTGTGGCCAGTAGCCTTAAACCCATATCATATTGTAATTGCATTAAATTAGTGTACACTGTTACATGGTTACAAAGTGTTTTTATATGAACGATTAAAAGTCAACTAGAAAATCTAAAAGGGGCGCAATCCAATGAAATCTAGTCCAGTCCAGTACCGACCAATCCAATCCAGCCTAATCCTGTCCAATTCAGTCCAATCCAATGAAATCTACTCCAGTCCAATCCAATGCAAAGCAATGCAATCCAGTCCTATCCGGTCCATTCCTATCGAATCCTGCCTAGTCCAATCCAGTCCAACCCAACCCACTCCAATCCAGTGCAGTCGTCCAATCCAATTCAGTTCAGTCCAATCCAATCCAACCCAATCAAGTCTAGTCCAATGCAATGCAATTCAGTACAGTCCAAACCAATCCAATGCAGTCCAATTAAGTCCAGTCCAATCCAATCCAGTCCAATCTAATGCAACCCAGTCCAACTCAGTCCAATCCAGTCCAATTGAGTCCAATCCTGTTCAGTCCACTCAATCCAGTCCAACCCAATCCAATCCAGTCCAATCCAATGCAACCCAGCCCAACCCAGTCCAATACTGTTCAGTCCACTCAGTCCAGTCCAACCCAATCCAGTGCAATCTTGTTCAGTCCACTCAGTCCAGTCCAACCGAATCCAATCCAGTCCAATCCAACTTTAGGGACTGGTTTACCTACATTAACCCTAACCATACCGGGTGGGGTCTTTTATGACCCCAGCCGGTTAATGTTTGTCATAAAAATTTAACCGTTAAAGATTGTTTGAAATAATTTTAGGAATTTGTCACATTCCTTTTCAGCTTTACAGAGAACATATCGGGAATTGGTGACGTGGTGATGCTTTCATGTTATGCGCACAAGATTGCTGGGGTCGTTAACGACCCCACCAATTTCTTTATTTTTTCCCTAGACTTTTTCTCCTTTTACGTTCTTTCCCTTTCCGTGTTTAACTACAATCTTAGCATTTTTAGTTCCCGGTTCGTAGTTACATCAAGACAAAATGTGAATTGTAGTAAATTATTTCGTTAGCTGGTGTTTTTGCTAAGTTTTGACCCTTGTTCGATTTCATCGCATATGTTCTAGCCTATTATTCAACGGAGTCTTCATTGGCTTGTCAAATGTTATTCACATAAAAGTAGCATAATTAGTAATATTGCATTTCAACAAGCCAGCTGCCTGCTCATTTCAGTGAGCAATAAAATAGCATAGTTTCAGCAGTTTTTTGCAGTCAAAAATGTTGAAGTTGCTCAATATAGGGCACATTACCTATAACTTATCTAAGCGCTTTGCTTCTTTGTATCTTCAGAGTAAAATATGGATAGCAGACAGTAAGATATTTGAGAAAACAAGAGATCCAACAATTATTTGAACAGGAGAGTTGTACAGATTATAGAGATATAAACGATTCTAACTCAAACCATGCATCAAAAGGTTCCAATCGACATGACAGTGAAGTGCCAATTAAGCATTACTTGCTAAATATAGCAATAATCCTTTGTGGAAACTTGCGATGCCTTGAAAAATTAAAACTATGTCGTTTGCATGGAATTTGGTGCATTCACATAATACTTTTCTTCTGTGAAGAGTTCCTGAGAATCAAATAACAAAAATGTTGATCTTACAGAGAAAAACACTGACTTTAAGTTTAAGTTGTGTTGCCTGCCGGTATGATTAGGGTTAATTATAATATAATAATGACTACTAAATATTAATAATCAAATTATGCATTTATTAGTAGTATAAATTAATCAGATTTGAGTCTAGTGTTTGTGATAGCAATTAATATTTTCTCCTTGTTTCGATTGACTGTGAACTGCAGTGGATACGTGTGATTTGTAATCAATTGAATTATTTGTTAACTTCATTTTGTTTTAAAGCGGGTCAGTGTAACCTGCGTAGAAATACCATTTTGTAATTGTAATCTGAGATCTATAAAGCGCCACTCTAACTCATAAAGAGAAAACTTCACCAGTAGCGCTCCCGACCTGAACCAGTGAAGTCGCTGTCGAATAATACAGACTTCGGGCGCTTGCGAAACTGTGGAACGGACAAACTGAGAAGCTTTCGAGAATGGCTATTCCAGCTGGTGGATCCAACATATGGTAAAGCTTCTATACTGAGCTGTAGCAGTAGGCATATGAGGGACTGTCAGAGAGGTCCACGGGCAGCCAACCGAAGGGTGCCACGGCCTGGGACCGAGGAGACTGAAACGCAGAAGTCCCTAATGTGGTACTATTGTCGATATCTGTAACGTGTAAGAGGCATTACGAAAACTGTAAACCGTTAGATTACCGAATTATCGATGATGTTTTTGTCTTGTTGAGGATTAAACTGAAGAGTTTATTGTTAATTAGTAATTGGTTTCTGGTGTCTATTATCAGATTGATTAAGAGTTTTAATTGCGATTTCACTCCTCAGACCGATCGATGTCTTTGTCATTATGGCGTTGGCGCTATAGAAGTCACTGGACTTCAATGGATTGGACTGGATTGCATTAGACTGGACTGGACTTAATTGCAACATTGGACTGGATTGGTTTGGATTGGACTGGACTGGGTTGCATTGGATTGGACTGGATTGGGTTGGAATGGAGAGGACTGACCAGGATTGGACTGGGCTGCATTGGATTGCACTGGATTGGACTCGACTTAATTGGACCGCATTGGACTGGTTTAAACTGGACTGAATTGGATTGGGTTGGACTGGACTGAGTGGACTGAACAGGATTGGACTCGATTGAATTGGGTTGGACTGGGTTGGATTGGACTGGACTGGATTGGATTGGGTTGGACTGGACTGAGTGGACTGAACAGGATTGGACTGGATTGGACTGGGTTGCATTGGATTGGAATGGATTGGATTGGGTTGGAGTGGACTGAAGAGGATTACATTGGATTGGGTTGGACTGGACTGGCCTGATAGCACTGAACAGGACTGGACTGGGTTGGACCCACCCTACACCCACCCATCCATCCATCCATCCATCCATCCATCCATCCATCCATCCATCCATCCACCCATCCATACATCCATCCATCCATCCACCCATCCACCCCCCATCCATCCATCCATCCATGCGTCCATCCATTCATCCATCCATCCATCCACCCATCCATCCATCCACCATCCATCCATCCATCCATCCATCCACCCATCCACCCATCCACCCACCCATCCACCATCCATCCATCCATCCATCCATCCACCCATCCACCCACCCACCCACCCACCCATCCACCCATTCATCCACCCATTTATCCAGCCAGTCATCCATCCATCCATCCATCCATCCATCCATCCATCCATCCATCCATCCATCCATCCATCCAACCATCCATCCATCCATCCATCCATCCATCCAACCCACCCGGTATGGTTAGGGTTAATGTAGGTAAACTAGTCCCTTAAGGGTCTCCGTCAGTCCACTCCCAACAGTTGCTCAGGTTTAGCAGCACTGACTTTTGTTCGGGCAAGTCGTCGAAGAGACCCCTGGATGCGGTTAGGAGGAGACTGGCTTCCATCTGAGCCAGTTTGAAGGCGAGGAGACAGGCGGGTGCGATCAGAAAGATACTGTTACGAAAAAGATATATCAACGTCAAATATCGTCCTGTCCATCCGTCCATCCACCCACCCAACCATGAACCACCCATTCATCCATCCACTAATCCAAGCTCACACACCCATCTACACAACAGTCCACCCACATATCCGCCCGTTCCACCCATCCATCTATCCATCCATCCATCCATCCATCCATCCATCCATCCATCCATCCATCCATCCATCCATCCATCCATCCATCCATCCATCCATCCACCCACCCACCCACCCACCCACCCACCCACCCTACACCCACCCATCCATCCATCCATCCATCCATCCATCCATCCATCCATCCATCCATCCATCCATCCATCCATCCATCCATCCATCCATCCATCCACCCATCCATACATCCATCCATCCATCCATCCACCCCCCATCCATCCATCCATCCATGCGTCCATCCATTCATCCATCCATCCATCCACCCATCCATCCATCCACCATCCATCCATCCATCCATCCATCCACCCATCCACCCATCCACCCACCCATCCACCATCCATCCATCCATCCATCCACCCATCCACCCACCCACCCACCCACCCATCCACCCATTCATCCACCCATTTATCCAGCCAGTCATCCATCCATCCATCCATCCATCCATCCATCCATCCATCCATCCAACCCACCCACCCAGCCGCCCAGCCGCCCACCCGCCCACCCACCCACTCACCCACCCACCCACCCACGCACCCACCAACCCATCCTTCCATCGATCCATCCATCCATCCAGCCATCCATCCAGCCATCCACCCATCCATCTATCCTACTATTAACTTTAACGATGTTCACCATGAGCTCTGACACCTACTGCGATGGGCACAGTGCCGTTTCTCAAATACTTTTTGGCCTCATCTATGTACTGACGACACAATTTACAAGACGCATGAATCTTTGGTAGCGTCAAATATCTCTAGTTCGTTCTTGTTCTTTAATAAACTATTCAAGTCTAGTTTTATTCCTTTGTATAAAGAAACACTGTTTCTTTTGTTCTGAACTTTACATCGCTTCACTGATGTCAAACTTGTCGACTGACTAGGCCTAGTTGACAAATCTGCTTCGATATGTTGAATAAGTTCGCTGACAGGTGTTGAAGACTTAGGCCTACTTGACGATGGAATAGCATCCGGATTCACAAAAATCATTGACGACTGACTTGCTGCATTTTCTACATCATTTGCTACAACTGACGATTCGCATTCGCTTGCTGCCTGACTCGCAACAGTTAACGATTGACTTGGTTCTTTACTCGCACAGGTTAAGAGTGAGTAGGCCTAACTGTTGTTGCCTGATTGGTTGTTGGCAGATTGGTTGTAATTGTTTGCTGTCGAGTTTGGTCAAATAAATCTGAAAGCTTTTGACATTTCTTAGCGCTATCAAAAAGGAAATCTGCTTTGCGTTTCTTAGTTTTTCTGTACTTGTCATGCTTGTAATTTAACCAATATTATTCTTGCTTAAATTGGATAAATCCCAACCCTTAGAGATTAGCTTTATCGTAACCACTAACCAAAATTCAGTTTTACTTTTTTAGTTTATGTTTAGTTTTCGCTTTTAAATGATAAAATTAGAAATATCAACACACCGAAAACGCAAACAACAGCAAAGAGCAGACTACTGGTGACCAAAGAAATATAAGTTTCAAAGATTTCACGTCTGCTGTGGCAGACAATTATTGGAGACCAAAAAAATATAAATAATAAAGATTTCATGTCTGCCGTGGTTTGCATTTACAGTATATCATATTCATAAGGTGATACAAATGACAAAAAAATAATTATTTGGGAGTAAAAAGGGCAAAATTCACTGGTGGGGAAAAGGGTAAGGACTGGTGGGGAATTCGAGAGGGCTGGTGGGGAATTTCCCCACCAGTCAACATGTTAAAAATGCCCTGGTTCTGCTGGATATTGACCCAAATATGTCTTGGTGTGGTGTGCCATCTAGCGAAGCCTCATGCACTCGACACACGGCGCGATAGAAGTTATTAATTAAGATCTCATGTGACATCTCAACGCTGCGAAATGCGGTCGGATAGAGGACGCCAGAGTCACCGAGAAAGAGACAGACAGACGCAGACAGAGAGAGAGAAACAGAGACAGAGACAAGCAAGTGTAAAGAGAGAGACACACATAAACAGCCAGAAACACAAAGAGATGGAGAGACAGATAATGGGAGAGGCAGTAAGACAGACAGACAGAAAAAGAGAAATATAAAGAGAAAAAGAAAGAAAAAGAGAGAGGGAGACACACACACCGCGAGAAACACAAACAGAGAGAGAGAGAGAGAGAGAGAAAAAAAGCAGAAAAGAGAGAAAGAGAGAAAGAGAGACAGTAAGAGGGGAAAGAGAGTGTAAGAAAGACAGACAGAGAGTTTGAGACAGAGACAAACAGACACATACACACGACTACCAAGAGAGATACGAAATGATACAAACGCACGGACAGACAGCCATTCAAACGTTTCATCCATTATATACAGTCCAATAATATTCTAATTGTATCGTATTGTACCATTATCGTCTTTGTTTTATCATTATAAAACGCAATGCACTGCACCACAATTATAGAGAAAACTAACCAATGCTACGGTTGACAAGTAATTGTGAAAGTACTGACACCTAGCGAATAAAAGAAATTCACATCTCGACATACAGACTCACAACGCGTTTCACATAATTTTATTCTTCACGCGTTCACGCTTCACATATTAAAAAATTGTAATGGTAACTGCAAATTCATAAACTTATATAGCGCCACATCGCGAGAGACCTAGCACAATGAAACCACGATCAAACAGAATGGTCTTCAAGCGTTTGCGGTTGTTAGGCATCTTGTTCTAGGAGGAGGGTCCGACCACAGCAAAACTTAGGTGCTGGATCGTGGAAGTGCGGGTCTGTGGATCAATCAATCAATCAATCAATCAATCAATCAATCAATCAATCAATCAATCAATCAATCAATCAATCAATCAATCAATCAATCAATCAATCAATCAATCAATCAATCAATCAATCAATCAATCAATCAATCAATCAATCAATCAATCAACCAACAAATCAATCAATCAATCAATCAATCAATCAATCAACCAACAAATCAATCAATCAATCAATCAATCATATTCGTTTATTCATTATTAGGCTGACGCAGACGCAACTTGGACAAGCTAGACTACGGAGGACAATTCTGGGGCCAAGAGCACGGGGATTTGTACAGGGAGTTGTCAGTTAGCATTCTTTTAAAGGGTGCGAGACACCTAGACACCGAGACAAGTCTTGCGTGGCAGAGCGGAGAAATCTGCGACCAGGTGTGGAAGATCATGAGACAGAAGGCTTCTGGAGATAAGATGGAGGATCATGGTACAAAGCCTGTTAGGCAATTGCACATGAGCATGAAGATGTTAAACTACACTGTGTCCCGATGAAAAGTGGACCCTAAGAAACAGTGTCATAACTCGGTCAAAGCTTTTAGCATTTGCCTGAAATTCTAAACTCAACAGCAATAGCCACATTACAACCAAATCCTAACGCCGTTTGGAAATGTTGCCGAGTTTGTCAAGTTTGTGAATGTTTGAGACGCAGCCCTGAAAATGGGAAGTTTCCAACATACAAGAGCCATAAGGAAGTGAAGTTCAGCTACAGCTGGTGTTCAAAATGTCCTTTTTGTTCACGGACACACGACCGTAGACGTGGACGCCACTGTTTGATGGCCCGATCGATGATCACGTGATCAAACAGCTGCCACACTTCAATCAGACGCGCCTCCGGTGATCGACGTCACGAATGCGGGAACGATAAACGCGCTCCTCCAGTACACTCCAGGTTTGGATTTCGCGTCAAGCTCCTCTATCCATCCCCCACAGGCTTTCCACTTCAAATTAAAGACCCATCTCTTCAAGAATTCCTACCCTGATTCATCCAATCCTCCACCACTTCCGATCTCTCTCATCCTAAACGAAACCTGCCTCCGCTCCTTTGACTCCTTTACTTGCTGTCCTTTCAACCATACTCGGACCTCCACTTAGTATCTCAGGAAATCCCTCTGACCGTGGGCGTCCGCAGACATTTTTGTAGGAGGGGGACAAACATTTTTTACGGGCTAAATTTTTTTATGGGGCAGCAAAATAACGTTTTCGCATAGAACATTCATGAACACAGAAAACGTGACAACCTTAAAAATAAATAATGGTCAAGGACTTTACCTAAATAATTAAGTGTTGTTTCGTGTTGAAAATCGTTTTGGAACTGTTGTAGTAATCATAATAATTAAAAGATTCACTTTTTATAAAATATGCGCACAATACCCCCTCCGGACGCCCATGCCTCTGATATGACACAGCGCTCGTGCATACCCTGGAGCTACGCCACTGGCTACTTTTTTCTGTCTATACGGTGAATGTAACACTTAGCATTATTTATACCCGAGTAGATAATAAGATGATTAGCTCTATGCTAGAGCAAGCTATTAATAATTTTACAACCGTCATCAAGATCACTTGTTCCATCTTCACGGTTAAAAATAAAGAAAAAACACTGCTAATGCCAATTTTAACAGTACCGAGAAATCTATTATCTTGTCCAATGTTAGATGGCTAACAAAAAATTTCTAATAAATAAGCTTATAATAATTATTGTAATCGTAATCGTAAATGTCAAGGGAATGTATAACCAATACCAAACAATGCAGTTTAATAAATGCATTGTTAAACCAAAACTGTACTTTAATTATAGCAGTACCACTGCTAGTTGGACACCATCCGATTGGTTAGAGTGGTCGCCTTGTAACGCGGAGAATACGGGTTCGATCCTCCTCTCCTGAGACGGTTACTGTATAGGCAACTTGAGCAAGTCCTTCACACACAATTGCTCAGCGCCATCGATTGATGCTTCGTCATTACATAGTAAGTACGTTATGATAAATGTAACTATTTTCGCCGACATAATTCACTCAGTAAGTTATGTTTGATCTCTTTATCACAAAATAAACGAGATACAGTAGGCCTAATTAAATACAAACTACAAACCACGAATAATACATCAAAGCAATCTTAGAAGTGCACTCCACCATTTTTGCCAGACGTATGTCAAGTGTAAGTAAATATGAGATGTAAGATGTCAACTTTGTAGAAGCACAAGTGTGAAATGTAAATAAAATTTGAACAATGTTTAGAAATTCAAAAATGTAAGAATGTAGATATTATGTGAAAAATGTGATATAATGTGACTTGCGCACTGTTGTCATTGGAAAAACAATCAGTAATGTAGTAATATAGAAGTACTACGAGGTCCTTCTCTCTGTGACTCTTTATGTTTCCTTTTATATTTGTTTAACTGCGCACGTTATCTTCGTAAACATTGACATGCATTCATCGTCACACTTGTTTGGCCCCCAAAGGGTTCAAGAAATAGTTTAGCGGCCCTTGGCAGAAAACGTTGTGCACCACTGATCTATGGTACCGGTAATTGCGTTTTAAATCCGCCCATGCCCGTACTCTGGCAGTGTAAGTCCCAATCCTGAACAAAGGAGGAGGGCGACGCTAATCATCTTTTTGGTGACACAGAGTCTTGAAGCAACAAATAACCAACCAACTTGGGAAGATACTTCAAAGAAATCAGTTATTCTACCAGCGTTTAAACGATTATTTTCCTGTTCTGTAATCTGCATCAAACCGGTTTTCCAATGGATCACCAGGTTTCATTGCGATTTAATTCGAAGCTACATTATCCTAAGTCAAAAGATTAAATCTAATTAAATGCAATAGAGTGCAATAGAATAGAATGGAATGACAGAGGACAATATGGAATTGAGCAGAACAGAGTAGAATAAAATAAATAATAGAATAGAACAGAATGGAATAGAACAGAATATTATGAAATCGAATAGAACAGTGTAGAATGGAAGAGTATGGAGTGGAATAAATTAGAATAGAATTAAATGAAATAGAATAGAATAGAATAGAATGGATATAATGGAGTTAAATAGAATAGAACAT
>OY744607.1:71525014-71542514 GCA_963556255.1 Allolobophora icterica | reverse complement strand
ACGGTATACTCACAGAATTTAGTAAATTAGACCACCCGCTTTGACTACGCAAAATTTAATGGGGAGATCACCCCAAATTTAAACGAACCAAATGCTAAATCATTGACACGGTCCATTCACAGAATTCAGTAAGTAAGACCACCCACTCCGTTCGTCGATATTAAAGAACATGGATTACTTGGATTTTGTCAAGGCATTTGACAAAGTACCTCATGTAAGGCTGGCCAAAAAGTTGCGAGCAAGTCGGATTAGAGGGCGAGTACTAACATGGATTCAAAGTTGGCTATCAGGCAAAAGGTGGGCATAGGAGATAAACACTCTAGCTGGACGACAGTGCTAAGCGGAGTGCCACAAGGATCAGTGCTTGGGCCACTGCTGTTCGTACTTTTTAGTAATAATATAGATGATGGGATTTAATTAAAAAAATTCTAAGTTTGCAGATGATACAAAACTATGTAGAGTAGACCAGTAGATGATGAAGAAGAAGCCGAGATACTGCGGGAAGATCTAAGCAGAATGTTCAGATGGTCACAGGACTGGCAAATGCTCTTTAATTTGGAAAAGTGCTCAGTGGTGCATATTTGGAACAGAAACAGGGAGTTTTCATATGAAATGGGAGGTAAGGTATTGAAAGTGAGTGAGGAAGAGAGGAACTTGGGAGTGATTATGCACAAGAGTGCAAAGCCTTCAAGGCAATGTTCTGAAGCTTCAAAAAAGGCCAACTCAACTTTAGGTATGATAAGAAGGACAATAGTCACCAGAGACAAGGATACAATACTGAGGCTGTACAAATCGCTGGTTAGGCCGCACTTGGAATACTGTATTCAGGTATGGAATCCATACCTGAAGCAGGACATTGATAAACTGGAGAAAGTGCAAAAAAGAGCTACAAAAATGATTTTGGGCTACAAGGATTTAAGTTATGAAGAAAGGTTGAGAAGGTGTGGACTAACAACATTGGAGAGAAGGAGGAGCAGAGGGGATCTAATCGAAGCTGATAAGATTATCACTGGAAAGGAAGCACTGCAGTGGCAGAGGTTCTTTGAATTAGCACCAAACAAGGCAACTCGGGGGCACAGGTATAAATTATTTAAGAGGCCGAAAGGAACATTAGGGCAGAAATTCTTCAGTGCAAGAGTTGTAGACCTGTGGAATGGTTTGGATGATGGTACTGTCTCAGTGGACACCATCACAGCTCTTAAGAAGAAGCTAGGGAAATTGGGCTATTAAGCATTCGAGGTTAATTTGCAGTGGTTCTAACACATACTACACGTCTTCTGAACACTTAAAACCCTTGTTATGTTATGTTATTCCTCCATTCAGTCGACTCTTGAATCCACCAAGAGTTCAAAGGGGAATTCATTCAAACCTTATTCCAACCTCGCTGTCACCAGCCTCACTGTCATTTCCATTCTTGTGACTCAGTTGGCTGAAAATCCCTGAGCGCATTACTTCAAAGTCCCAGTGGTTAACTAGAGTCTGAATTCAGATCCGACACCTAACAGAGGAAACCCATCTCCTAAAAATCCAGAACAGTTCCTGTCAAATGCGTAGAACTGTGGCGGACAGGCCACACGGCTTGAATGTTGGTTTTATCAATAATAGCTGGCTTGTTGACGCGTTATCCGGCGATATAATGCATCAGAGGGCATCAGCGGCCGATGCGTAAATGGTAGCGCTAACGCGATATCAAAATAGCCAATATTTAAGTTTTAGCTTATTTTTTTCCATTCTAGCGATTTAAATTATTAAATAGTATAATATTACACGCCTTTCGGTCCAATAAATAAGGCATAAAGCTAGGGCAGCGCTTATTATCATAGGTTGAATTCCATACCTTAGACACCTGTATTTTGAGAAGATCGTAATGGGCTAATATATAAGTAAGGAGGCCAGAAAATGTCTTGCGTACTAAATCATAGCACGCAGACCGATGAATGTAGTCTTTCTATGGAAGCCAAAATAATGTCTTACGTACTGATTCATAAGATGCAGATAGATGTATAAAGGCTGCCTCACGGTTAATTGCCTTTAACGTAGAGCGGCGACGTTGCGCTCTGCATATACGACACGGTGCTTTAGTGTCGTTTGTTATCGATTAATACTGCACACCGATGGTAAGGGAGTGTTTCGATCAAATCCGGGTTAGGTTACAAATATTTATTTACAAGGCTAATCAGTGAGCTCCCGAGTGACAGCCGCTCCAAACGCGGTCAGGCCAGTGCTGGCAAACGCCGATCCAACGGGGTTTGGTCCACTTTGTTGTAGATCGCGAGAAGTACCGAGTCTGATCGTGGAAGGCTGATTCGGGTAAAGACCGATCGTGAGAAATAAAAGGCTCAGAGGTCTGTATCGGTAAATACGGGGAAACAGGCCCCGTTGGTGACTGTTTCGATATATGCGGGAAAGATCCCGTTGGTGTCTGGTTCGAGTTACAGGGAAGAACGATCGTGAGAGATAAAGGCTCTCAGGTCTGTATCGGTAAAGTCCGGCGATGGCGACCCCGCTGGAAACAGTTCGATAGTCCGGGGAAACACCCCGGCGGTTCCGTTCGATAGACACACAGCTCTGTACAAAAGACCGGGACGCAGACCCGATGGGTGATGTTCGATTAATACAGGGAAAGGTTTCGTCAGTGACCGTGCGATAGTCCGGGGAAAGACCTCGGTGATTCCGTTCGATAAAGACGGGGAATGTCCCCGCTTTTGTCCGTCTGATATACACGGAAAGAGACCCCGTGGTGACTGTCTGAGATACACGGGCAAAGAGTTCGCTGGTGACCGTCTTGTAAACCTCGGGGAAAGACCCCGCTGTTGAGCGTCGGATATACACGCGGAAAGGCCCCGATGTTAAGCGTCTGAGAAACACGGGCAAAGTCCCATTGGTGACCGTTTGAGATACACGGACAAAGTTCCCGACGTGTAGAGGGAAAATTATCTGAACTGAGTTATCAATAGCGGGGTCTTTGCCCGTGTATATCAGACGGTCAGTCTGATATACACGGGCAAAGACCCCGCTATTGATAACTCAGTTCAGATATCATTGATAAAAAGCTAACCAGTGCGATCTCGAGTCACAGCAAAAACTAATCGCTCTTGGCTGTTGGATTGACCGCCGATTCGACAGGGCGGGCCCACCCTGCTGTTAGATCGTGAGCCGGTCTGTATCCCGATTGTGGAAGTTTAAAGGGCTGTGTAAACCTCGGGGAGAGACTGATCTTGAGTAATAAAGAAAACACAGGTCTGTATCGGTAAAGACGGGGAAGCAGACCCCGTTGGTGACAGCTCGACGTGTACAGGGAAAATTATCAGGTGGATTCGTTCGAAGGTACGTGGAAGCAGACCCCGTTGGTGACGTTTGATAAAGACGGGGCAAGACCCTGCCGGTGACCGTCGGTAGATCGGGAAAAGACCCCGAGGGTTCCGTTCGATACACAGTATAGAAACGGGGAAGGAAAGACCCCGGTGGTGACAGTTCGACTTGTACGGGGAGGGTGACCCCGGTGGTGACAGTTCCATTTCTACGGGGAGGGTGACCCCGTTGGTTCCGTTCAATAACATCGGGTAAACCACCCGCCTTCTTTTAACTCGCGGGACTAACCGCAATCTCTCAATTCGCGGTCTAACCGATAAATCTCAACTACACATAAAAGCCTATACATATTAGAGTTCACAATAAACAATTATACATTTATACGTCTTAACTCGCGGTCTACCGGTAAGTTTCTTCCATTGGCTGTCTAACGTTCGTTATAGTTAGTCCCGCGGTTTTCAGCATATCTTTGTTTAGCCTACCTAACTCCGGTCTACCGCAAATCTTGGCTCGCGGATCAAACCGCAAACTTCTCAGGTCGGGAACTGCCCGAACAATCTGACCGTGGTTCGTTCAGGTGCGTGGAAGACAGGAAACTCCCGCAGTGGGAAGTGAAAACACAGGTCTGAGTGAAATAATGAGGTAACAGTACTGATAGTTACTCCACTGGTACCGTTAGCAGAATGGAGTCTGTGTACTTCGAATTGGAGCCTACGAGTCTGTGAGCTCCAGGGAAAACACAACCGTATAAAAGGTTATGTAAACCGGGTAGGGATACGCCGCAACGAGAAGATCCAGCGGGTCAGATCCCTAGGTGAAATGTGCGAGATCAAAGCTCGGGTTGGGTATTCGGGTACCCAGGTCCCGCAGAGATTAACATTAAAGCTCGGGTCGGGTATTCGGATACCCAGGTCCGGCAGAGACACGTCCGCATTTTCATAACCGAAGTTCAGTTAGTCCCAAGGTGAAGTGTACGACAGTCCCAGGAAAAAGGGACATTAAATCAGACCAAGAGTAAACGATACGTTAAAGTCCGGATAGTCGGATACCCAGGTAGATTTATATTTGCTTGTTATGTTGTAACACGCAGCTCTGAGAACTTACCGAAGTGCGACGTTGGGCCCCCTCGTGCATAGGTCGGAACGAAGTCCTGTGTCTAGATAGCGAAGGTTAGGGAGAGGACCTTCACTATCAGAGTGCCATAGATACCCTTACCTTATCTCTCGAATCAGAATTTATCACTGTGTTGGTCGATAATTGCCAACACAGAGGACGGGTAAGGAAACTTACTCTGTAAATGTGGTGCATGACAATATACGCGTGAGGCCGGTATGCCACACACGGAAATGGAGCGAAAGGCACGTGACGGTGGGAAGACGAGTTATCCAATGGACAGGTGCCTAGACGACATGACGTAGAGAGGTACCATTGACAGTTGTCCAATAGACCGGTGTCTAGGACGATGTGACGTAGAGGCTTGTCATCATGTATTTCATGTTCCCGGAACTTAGAAAACGTTTGGTGTTCCTTATAAATGGCGATAGTTCAGGCGTCACGAGATGTAGAATGGTACGTCAAAGTTCAGATCAGGTGAAGAGTTGTAGGAAACCCGTAACTGAGAAGGGACACAAAAGAGGAAGACTCCTGCTGGTAAGAGAACGAACCCTGTTCTGAGAGACGGCCATCCTCAGGACGTTGCCCATCCGGCGACCGCGTAAGATCCAGAGTCAGACCCAGAGATCGAACTGTATAGTGTTGCCTCTCTTAAGAAAGCGGCTAACCCTGAACCTCCTCTGACAGGAACGGTCCCTTTGGATGGAGATAGAGAACAGCCATTTTACGTTGGAAATAGACAAGGCAGTGACTCGGGTGGCTCCAGACGGGAAGTGGGCTGGAGTCACGAAACCCGCCCGGCGCAACGAGGGCAGGCGTCCGGGCAGGCGAACGCCACAGAACTCTTCCTGAAACTGTCAAACTCTGCCTTGGGCTGGTAAGTAAAATTTCAGGTATTAGAATGACATCGTGTATAGTCGACTTGAGCTAATATCTCAGAAATCCAAACAACACGCTGCACACCCCAGACAAGTCGTGTCCGAAGACACACTATTTTAAGTTGTGCCTCAATGTTGATTTTATTTGTTACAATAACCAAACTATGTGCAGCATGTCTCACTTATCTTCTGTTTTATCAGCGATTATCAGTTGCAGATAGGAAAGATAATTATTAATTAGGCTTCAGATTTCCAAAAATCTGCAGATTCGCAACAGCTGGCTGAGCAATTAAACCACTTCAGCGTCGTATCTCCAACCTACATCTTTCTGCAATGCTCCCAGCGGGTGAACCATCATGACCTCTTCACCAACCAGTTGCACATTCACCCTGCAGGTCTCCTGGCAGTCAGACTTTAGACCTCCACTTGACACCTCTGGACAATCCCTATGACACGACGCAGTGCTCGTGAATAAGTTGGTGCACGGCGCTCAGACCTTAAGAATTTCAAGATTTAAGATGACAACAGAGTTTGACTCTGGAACGATCTCCTTCCTGAATTCCGGAAATTATTCTCCTGAATTCCGGAAATTCTCCTGAAATCCATCAACAACTCCGCTCACCTACACACCTACAATTGCGCCGTCTATCGTGTCTCAAAGTGTCCACTCCAAATTAAAATCTCGCCTCTTCAAGAAGTCGAACCAAGATCGGGACAGTTGACGTGGAAACAACAACACTCACGAGAGGAGCAAGCAAGCACGATTGTAAACTCCAAATGTCTTAAACGCCACTTGATAGCTATAGGGGCAGAGCACCAGCTTATTCAAAAGCGCTTTAAATTAAATTTATTATTAGTCCAATATTTTATTATGCCTACTGCAACGTGTTCGTCTGTCGGTGACACGCTTGCTCACGAATCATGCGGTTGCGGTTTGACTCCGTGCAACGACCATTGACAAGTCGTTTGCGCAGTCGAGCCTCTGTCACCAAGCGGCTCCTCTGCCTCCTTCTTCCTCTGGTTCTCCGGCAACCGAACTTTCTTCTTCATTCTGTATAAATTTTCTCGACAACCACTTTGACACGATGCAGCTCTCGTAAATCAGCTGGTGCCCTGCGCTTTCGAATGTGTCGAGATTACGATCATAAATACGTTCCAATGGCTTAGAGTAAAACACTTTCGAAACAATACAAATTGGACCTGGAGAAATATTGTTAATGAGGTACTGACTGGTTTACCAGCTAAAAAGTATTAGCGATGGTTATCGCAATTAACAATTTCCATTGCACCGGTGTCTAATGCAGAAGGCATCAACCGATGGGGCACCAAAACCAGGCCAGAAGATCAGTCCTCTAAGCCAGACGGTCGCTATTGCTCTCGTATCGCCATACGGGAGCAATAGCGACCGTTGCGTGATAAGGCAAACAAGACGACAGCAGAGGATCATGATGTATACTGCCGAATTGGCGGTACTTGATGATCCTCTTATGTCGCTTGATTGCTTCTTTAAGGACCTCTTTATTACCACTTATGACCTCGTTCGATACAACTTTGTATACGTTTCACCTCTTCTTTTCTTCACACCGCCTACAAAAATTCTTTTCACACTACTTGTAACCAAGTTCAAACCAAATTGAAAACACATTTTTATAACCGCCTCCCGTTCTTCCTGTTTATCCGACGTGCCATACCTCTGCCTCAAATCTACAGACGACGGGGCCTTCGCGATTTGGAGACTGACGGATCAAGATTCACGAGGTCTGGAGCTAAATTCAGTTGCAACCCGGGAAAACATTGAAGCAGATCATTATTTTGTGTTTTGCAATATTTAATTATATATAGTATTGTATTTAAACATTTATAAAGCGCCTCTAGTAGAGTGAACCGTTCAGAGGCGCTCCCAGTGCGCAAGGCCAAGAGAAAAGAAATAAGTCTTGAGGAAAGCAAAAAGAAGACGAGGGGTTACCTAATAAAATTTGAGAGCGAGTAGAAGGAGACAGTGTATTCCAGAGAGAGGGACCAATTGAGGCAGAAGATCGGGACTTCGCCATAGCTGTTCTTGTATGAGGAACTGCAAGGTCAAATCTGTCAGAGGAACGAAGTGGACGATGCGAGGAGACAGAAAGAGGCCGGTGAATTACATCAAATAAATATTTGGAGGCAAGACCTCGCTGTGTCTTGGAGTTGGATACCAGAATAAGGATTTTAAACTTAATACGTGGAGAGAGAGGAAGCCAGTGCAGTTGCTCAAACATGAAGGATGAAATGCGTGAGTAGCCTGGCAGACGTGCTATTAATCTCGCAGCTGCATTTACGACTGACTGCAGAGGTATGAGACGGACCTCAGGAAGACCAATTAGAAGCGAATTGCAGTAGTCAATTCGGAAGCAAATGAAAGCATGGACCATTTGTGTGTATATATATATACATTTATATACATATATATATAGGTGTGTATATATACATCTACATACAGTTACCTCTTTTACGCTTCCTCTCCTTATAACTTGCCTGTCTTATCTTGCGTGACTTACCCTTGCCTTGCTTTGCATCAGGGGCGCCGCCAGACTTTAAAAAATTGGACGCACACCATACCGTCTCCTCCCATCCACACCCGTCCTCTGTCTGCCACTCGTAGACATACACTGAAAATGACTCAGATTGACTCATAAAAGTACAGTGTAACACATGCATATGATATCATGTGCTATTATTTATACATACTGTATACGGTAAACCAAAATTACACAGTGAAATTGTCAAAAATATCGATGCGTGCCTAATCCTTGTGTGGATTTGAATTGGTGGGTGGACGCACGTGCGTCCAGTGCGTCACGCTGCCGGCGCCCCTGCTTTGCATAATCTTCAGTTACCTGTAATTCTCTTCTCCCCCTCTCCTGTCTTCTCTCCCTTCTCCCTTTTCGTCTCTTCCCATCAATAACCTTCTCTTTTACTTGACTTAGCTTACCATTCTCAACAAATACTTGACTTAGCTTACCATTTTCTTACTAAATAATACCTTCCAACACATTCTTCGGGACACAAATTGCCCGGCGGTCAACCACTTCACTGTGGCTATCTATAGCCTAACCGAAGGAGTCACCTCGCTGCGGCTGGGGCTCCCCAGTTTGTCCCTTACACAGTTTCGCCAGCGCCTGGACCAGCGTGGAGTATAATACACATTGTACCGTGTTCAGTGATTCCATGCATACACACATACATGCATGCATACACACACAAACAAACACACATACACACAAATACATACATACAAACATACATACATACATACACACATGAATGCATGCATATGCGCACATACACATACACACATACATACATGCACACATACATGCATAACCCATACACATACAAACATACATAAACACGTGCATACATGCATACATACATACACACGCACATACACGCATATATATACGTATGTATGTATTTTAAATGTATGGATGGATGTATACATACATTCATTCACAGAGCTAGGTAATCAGTGCAATCAGGTCCTACGGTTTCGACAAAATCCTGTTGATACACTTATGCTATTCTTCATGCGACGTGAGAGCGCAGGCGGGTCGACCATGCATCGTAAAATGTGTCGGGCTTGAATGATTAACATCCCCTAATAACAAAGCAAACACTCCCACGAACAATCGACTTCTTCAAGCGTTCAAAAGCATCCGCACTGGACGTCTAGGCAATGGTATATGGACGCGTAACCGTCGCGCAACGCTTGATAATATCAATAATGTCAAGAAGTCTTACATACACAGACGTACAAATGCACACATTAAATCCATTCTTCGTTCCGTCTTTCCTTCCATCTTTCCTTCTTTATTTCCTTCCTTAATTCTTTCTTTCTTTCCTTCCTTCATCCGTCCATTTATGGTCAGTCATATATATGCACCGCTCAGTTCTGCGTACATTTGCTATTCGTCAGCAGTCCCATCAGCACCTAAATTCAAAGCTACTGAGGTAGAGCGAGTCAAGCTGTAGAATCAATGGATTCGAAAACAGACCAATCCCCGTCGGACGCCAGCACATTCACGCCGTTAGCATTCCGACCCCACGTTCGCTTCCTAAGTAGGGCTGGAGAGCCTGGAAGAAGTAGGTGGTTCAGGAAGAAATCTAGCCAAGCGACCCTTATAAAAGCCGGCAGACCGCGTCAGCGTGCATTGTTTCAGCCAGCGAGTGTGAGTCTGTGCCGTCTTAGTTGGAACAACATAGCCTAGTTTCTAAGACGGCAAATGGCTAGTTTCTAAGACGCTGCAGAAATCGACAAGTTAGTTTCTAAGGACTCTATGAAGGTTAACGTTTCTGTTTCTAAGAGCTCAATAGAAATTAACGATTTGGTGTCTAAGGCCGCCATAGAAATCAACGATTTTGTTTCTAAGGACACCATAAAAATCAACGACTTTGTTTCCAAGGACTCCATAGAAATCAACGATTTTGCTTCTAAGGACTCCATAGAAATTAGCGAATCTGTTTCTAAGTACGCTATAATTACAAGCCAAGAAATACAAAAATTCAACGAGTTCGTCGCTTCAAATAGGTCAACGAGCAGTTGGGTCAATATTTGCTGGCGGCGAACTTTCGACGAAATCAAGGATCTATTTTGGTCATTGAAAACTCAAGTCATGTCTGTCACATACCTTTTATTGCTCGCGTTCTGGCGCGTGTCACGTGATGTTTACGGAGTCAACCAAACGACAGCTTCTCGCTATAGACGAAGAATTACAACGAGATACACTAGCGCTCCATGCGAACACTGCCAAAACTACATCGGCAACCGCACCGAATCAAAGGAGAACTATACGGCTACTACAAATATGACTGTAAAAGATGCCCTCAGCGCAGCGCGTCATGATGACAACGTCCAGCGGCGGTCAGTCTGTAAATGGACATACAGCAATGACCACGACGAAAACAGATGTCCTACGGACCTCGTCGTTGCCATCTGCAAAAATGAAGTCATCAACGGCACCGCCAACACCTGTCAACAGGTATTCTATCCGGTTGCCGTGCGTTTTCGTGATAACACGACCGGGTCCTGGGAGTGGAAGTGGCTTCAACTTGTTGTGGCGTGCACGCTAGCGCAACCTGTTCCTGAAGAGGAAACGCCTCAACGTTCATGACTTGTAAAGAGAGGGAGAGAGAGAAAGAGATGGAGGGAAAGGAAAAGGGAAAGAGATAGGGAGAGGAGAAGGGAAAAAGATGAGCAGAGGAAAAGGGTAAGAGATCGCAAGAGGGAAAAAGAAAAGGTTAGGAAGAGGAAAAGGGTAAGAGATAGGGGAGAAGAATGGAAAGAGATAGGGAGAGGAAGACATAAAGGGAGAAGAAAAGGGAACCAGACAGAGATAGAGGGAGAGATAGCGTAAGAAATATGGAGAGAGATAGGCAGGTGAAGAGGAGAGAGACAGGGAGAGACAGACAGAGAGACTGGGAGAGGTAGAGACACAGGCAGAGGCGAAAAGGCATAATCACCATTTTTGTTACCCATTTTTGTTACCCATTTCCCTTTGTTAATTATTTTCTCTGGTCACTCTTTTGATGTCTCTTATTTCCTCTGCTATTTCTGTCTTCTTTGTTTTTCACTGTTTACGCCTGTATATCGTCTCAACGCACAAAACTGATTTAAACGGGTTTGCAATATGTGTTTTCATCATTACCAATAATGTATTTCTAGGATAACGTAATAAAACATTTGCACAGCGCCTTTCAAGGGCCTCGCGAAAGCGTCGAGAGCATCTTTGGTTTATGGATCGTTTAACTGAGCTGCTGGGATTTTTGCATTCTCACGCTAAAACTATGTCGTCTTTAATTTAAGCCAAAGATTGAGGAGGCACGCGTGATTCGGAAGCCGAGTGTTCAGAGCCCTCGGCTTCTATCACGGGGAACACGGGTTCGATCCTCTCCTCTGAGACGGTTACTGTGTAGGAACCTTGAGCAAGTCCTTCAATCACAACTGCAGCTCTGCGCCATCGATGTTCTGTCGTATGGTCGTGTGTGCAGTTCTGAACCTTGGAGGGAAAGTAATAACAAATGAAGCTTTATTGTATTGTGAAGGTTGGGAAATGGAAGATGGCCTGTTAATCAATTAGTGATATGTGTTCATTTGTTGAGTTTGTTGCAATTTCCATTTGTTGAAAACTATCTCAAGTTTAATTGAAGAGCTGCCATAATTACTCACGCTCTTGTTTGTTAGTATTACTGTTGATATGTAATTTTACTTTGGTACTTTTGAAATGTTTTTTCGCATTGTTTATTAACTTGGCTTTCGAAATGTCATACTAAATTGCTCAAGAACTTGACTTTGTTACACAATTTTACATTGTTCAATTGACATCTGGAATGTCATTTTACGTTGCTAGTTTTACTTGCGTCATTTTCGTTGCTCAATAACGTGACTTGGAAAATCATGTTACATTGTTTGCTGTATATTTTGAATCTCATTTGGCAGCATTCACACTTGATTTTGTTATGTAGTTAGGTTAGCGAGTGACTGTTTGCTTTAAAATCTGCAACTTCGCAAGAATATGTGGAAATATACTGTCATATATGTCAACTTCTGAGGAAGATGTACTCAATGTTCAACTGCCAAAGGGTCTATTACGATGGACGTATCGAACGTGTGTGTTGACTATTAAGTGCTCAGAACTAGGGCTATGCAAGAGTTCAGCATCAACTTACCGTTTAAACTGTTTGTATATATCGCAAATGTTGTGCCTTATTTTTGTAAATAAATAAATTTAAACTACGTGTTGACTTGAGCTGAGTATATCCAGTTGAGAGTGGTTTCAAAAACGATGACCAAATCTAATCCGAAGTAGCGAAATGAATTCTGAATTAGACTCTCAAGAGTTGCGTGAAATCCAAAAATCAATTCAGTCTCGTCCCATCCATAAACTTCGCTCTTGATATATACTTTTTCATTGAACATCAAGCAAAGACTTAACGTAGTGACGTAACAGAGGGGCGGTGGCGGGGGGGCGGAGGAGGCAACCGCCCCGGGCGCAGCACAAGCGGGCGAAAATTAGCGACAGAAATTGTACTATGAAACTCAATAATTCAATATATTAAATTTCTAAATATATAAAAATGAGCACAACTTGGTTTTCAGTTTGAAATACGGCCAGAATAACGAATACCAAGAATCCGCACTATTGGCGTGTCGGGTCAAAAATAGGAGAGAAAAGGTTTTCAAACTTTGGAAATAACCTGGGCCGAGAAATCAATGACTGCAAGTTGCTATTAAATAACAGAAATCAAAGCGACGTAGTTGGTCCGGAATTCCCGCTGAACCTACAGAAATTCTTGATAACGCATGGTGAAGATGTTTTTCCTAATCTGAGAAATGCTTAAGAACTGCTACTAGCCGTTGTCGCTTCTGTTGCTACTTGCGAGAGATCTTTTAGTTAGCTGAAGTTGATTCTGACGTATTCACGAAGCGCAGTGAGCCAAAACCGATTGAGTAATTTGGCAATTCTGAGCATTGAAAAAGAGGTTTTCGATCAAACCGTACAATCCAGTTCAGTTCAATTCAGCTCAGTCTAATCCAGTTCAGTCCAATCCAATCCAGTCCAATCCAATCCAGTCCAATCCAGCTCAGTCCAATCCATTCCAGTCCAATCCAGTTCAGTCCAATCCTGCTCAATCCAATCCAGTTCAGTCCAATCCAGTCCAATCCAATCCAGCTCAGTCCAATCCGTTCAGTCCAATCCAATCCAGTTAATCCAGTTCAGTCCCATCCAGTTCAGTCCAATCCAATCCAGTCCAATCAAATCCGGTCCAATCCAATCCAGTCCAATCCAATCCAGTTCAGTCCAAGCCAGTTCAGTCCAATCCAGTTCAGTCCAATCCATTCCAGTCCAATCCAATCCAGTCCAATCCAGTTCAGTCTAACCCAATCCAATGCAGTCCAATGCGATTTTGACAAAATAATAGATGCGTTTGCATGTGCAAAAATTTAGCAAAAGCCAGAATAATTAGCCTGTGGCAAGTAGCCTTAAACCCATATCATATTGTAATTGCATTAAATTAGTATACACTGTTACATGGTAACAAAGTGTTTTTATATGAACGATTAAAAGTCTACTAGAAAATTTCAAAGGGGCGCAGTCCAATCAAATCTAGTCCAGTCCAGTCCTGACCAATCCAATCCAGCCTAATCCAACCTAATCCAGTCCAATTCAGTCCAATCCAATTAAATCTAGTCCAGTCCAATCCAATCCAATGCAAAGCAATGCAATCCAGTCCTATCCGGTCCATTCCTATCCAATCCTGCCTAGTCCAATCCAGTCCAACACAACCCTGGCCAATCCAGTCCAGTCCAATCCAATTCAGTTCAGTCTAATCCAATCCAATCCAGTCCAGTCTAGTCCAATGCAATGCAATTCAGTACAGTCCAAACCAATCCAATGCAGTCCAATTAAGTCCAGTCCAATCCAGTCCAATCTAAAGCAACCCAGTCCAACTCAGTCCAATACTGTCCAATTGAGTCCAATCCTGTTCAGTCCACTCAGTCCAGTCCAACCCAATCCAATCCAGTCCAATCCAATGCAATCCGGTCCAACCTAGTCCAATCCAGTCCAATCCTGTTCAGTCCACTGAGTCTAGTCCAACCCAATCCAATCCAGTCCAATCCAATGCAACTCAGTTCAACCCAGTCCAATCCTGTTCAGTCCACTCAGTCCAGTCCAACCCAATCCAATGCAATCCTGTTCAGTCCAATCCTATCCATTTCAGTCCAGTCCAGTCCAATCCAAAGCAATCCAGTCTAGTCCAATGTTGCAATTCAATTCAGTCCAGTCCAGCCTAATGCAATCCCATCCAGTCCAGTCCAATAAAGTCCAGTGACTTCTATAGCGCCAACGCCATAATGCCAAAGACATCGATCGGTCTGAGGAGTGAAATCGCAATTAAAACTCTTAATCAATCTGATAATAGACACCAGAAACCAATTACTAATTAACAATAAACTCTTCAGTTTAATCCTCAACAAGACAAAAACATCATCGATAATTCGGTAATCTAACGGTTTACAGTTTTCGTAATGCCTTTGACCCGTAACAGGTATCGACAATAGTACCACCTCAGGGACTTCTGCGTTTCAGTCTCCTCGGTCCCGGGGTAGTGGCACCCTTCGGTTGGCTGCCCGTGGACCTCTCTGACTGTCCCTCATATGCATACTGCTACAGCTCAGTATAGAAGCTTTAGCATATTATGTTGGACCCACCAGCTGGAATAGCCATTCTCGAAAGCTTCTCAGCTTGACCGTTCCACAGTTTCGCAAGCGCCCGAAGTCTGTATTATTCGACAGCGATTTCACTGGTTCGGGTAGGGAGTGCCACTGATGAAGTTTTCTCTTGATGAGATAGAGTGGCGCTTTATAAATCTCAGATTACAATTACAAAATGGTATTTCTACGCAGGTTACACTGACCTGCTTTAAAACAAAATGAAGTTAACAAATAATTCAATTGATTACAAATCACACGTATCCACTGCAGTTCACAGTCAGTCGAAACAAGGAGAAAATATTAATTGCTATCATAAACACTAGACTCAAATCTGATTAATTTATACTACTAATAAATGCATATTTGATTATTAATATTTAGTAGTTATTATTATATTATAATTAACCCTAATCATACCGGCAGGCAACACAACTTAAACTTAAAGTCAGTGTTTTTCTCTGTAAGATCAACATTTTTGTTATTTGATTCTCAGGAACTCTTCACAGAAGAAAAGTATTATGTGAATGCACCAAATTCCATGCAAACGACATAGTTTTAATTTTTCAAGGCATCGCAAGTTTCCACAAAGGATTATTGCTATATTTAGCAAGTAATGCTTAATTGGCACTTCACTGTCATGTCGATTGGAACCTTTTGATGCATGGTTTGAGTTAGAATCGTTTATATCTCTATAATCTGTACAACTCTCCTGTTCAAATAATTGTTGGATCTCTTGTTTTCTCAAATATCTTACTGTCTGCTATCCATATTTTACTCTGAAGATACAAAGAAGCAAAGCGCTTAGATAAGTTATAGGTTATGTGCCCTATATTGAGCAACTTCAACATTTTTGACTGCAAAAAAACTGCTGAAACTATGTTATTTTATTGCTCACTGAAATGAGCAGGCAGCTGGCTTGTTGAAATGCAATATTGCTAATTATGCTACTTTATGTGAATAACATTTGACAAGCTAATGAAGACTCCGTTGAATAATAGGCCAGAACATATGCGATGAAATCGAACAAGGGTCAAAACTTAGCAAAAATAACAGCTAACGAAATAATTTACTACAATTCACATTTTGTTTTGATGTAACTACGAACCGGGAACTAGAAATGCTAAGATTGTAGTTAAAAACGGAAAGGGAAAGAACGTAAAAGGAGAAAAAGTCTAGGGAAAAAATAAAGAAATTGGTGGAGTCGTTTACGATCCCAGCAATCTTACGCGCATAACATGAAAGCATCACCACGTCACCAATTCCCGATATGTTCTGTGTAAAGCTGAAAAGGAATGTGAAAAATTCCTAAAATTACTTCAAACAATCTTTAACGGTTAAATTTATAAAACAAAAATTAACCGGCTGGGGTCATAAAAGACCCCACCCGGTATGGTTAGGGTTAATGTAGGTAAACCAGTCCCATAAGGGTCTCCGTCAGTCCTCTCCCAACAGTTGCTCAGGTTTAGCAGCACTGACTTTTGTTCGGGCAAGTCGTCGAAAGACCCCTGGATGCGGTTAGGAGGAGACTGGCTTCCATCTGAGCCAGTTTGAAGGCGGGTAGAAAGGCGAATGCGATCAGAAAGATACTGTTACGAAAAAGATATATCAACGTCAAATATCGACCTGTCCATCCGTCCATCCACCCACCCAACCATGAACCACCCATTCATCCATCCACTAATCCAAGCCCACACACCAATCTACACAACAGTCCACCCACATATCCGCCCGTTCCACCCATCCATCCATCCATCCATCCATCCATCCATCCATCCATCCATCCATCCATCCATCCATCCATCCATCCATCCATCCATCCACCCATCCACCCATCCACCCATCTATCCATCCATCCATCCATCCATCCATCCATCCATCCATCCATCCATCCATCCATCCATCCATCCATCCATTCATCCACCCATCCATCCATCCTACTATTAACTTTTAACGATCTTCACCATTAGCTCTGACACCTACTGCGATGGGCACAGTGCCGTTTCTCAAATACTTTTTGGCCTCATCTATGTACTGACGACACAATTTACCAGACACGTGAATCTTAGTAGCGTCAAATATCTCTAGTTCGTTCTTGCTCTTTAATAAACCATTCAAGTCTAGTTTTATTCCTTAGTAAAAAGAAACAGTTTCTTTTGTTCTGAACTTTACATCGCTTCCACTGATGTCAAACTTGTCGACTGACTAGGCCTAGTTGACAAACCTGCTTCGGTAAGGTGAATAAGTTCGTTGACAGGTGTTGAAGACTTAGGCCTACTTGACGATGGAATAGCATTCGGATTCACAAAAATCATTGACGATTGACTTGCTGCATGTTCTACATCATTTGCTACAACTGACGATTCGCATTCGCTTGCTGCCTGACTCGCAACAGTTAACGATTGACTTGTTTCTTTGCTCGCACAGGTTAAGAGTGAGTAGGCCTAACTGCTGTTGCCTGATTGGTTGTTGGCAGACTGGTTGTAATTGTTTGCTGTCGAGTTTGGTCAAATAAATCTGAAAGCTTTTGACATTTCTTAGCGCTATCCAAAAGCAAATCTGCTTTGCGTTCTTAGTTCATTCTGTACTTGGCATGCTTGTAGTTTAACCAATATTATTCTTGCTTAAATTGGATAAATCCCAATCCCTAGAGATTAGCTTTATCGTAACCACTAACCAAAATTCAGTTTTACGGTTTTAGTTTATGTTTAGTTTTCGCTTTTAAATGATAAAATTAGAAATATCAACACACCGAAAACGCAAACAACAGCAAAGAGCAGACTACTGGTGACCAAAGAAATATAAGTTTCAAAGATTTCACGTCGACTGTGGCAGACAATTATTGGTGACCTAAGAAACATAAATAATAAAGATTTCACGTCTGCTGTGGCAGACTATTAGTGACCAAAAAATATAAATTATAAAGATTTCATGTCTGCTGTGGTTTGCA
>OY744607.1:71440014-71522514 GCA_963556255.1 Allolobophora icterica | reverse complement strand
TCTCTGTCTCTGTCTCTCTGTCTCTCTCTCTGTCTCTGTCTCTGTCTCTCTCTCTCTCTCTCTCTCTCTCTCTCTCTCTCTCTCTCTCTCTCTCTCTCTCTCTCTCTCTCTCTCTCTCTCTCTCTCTCTCTCGTTGCCTCTCTCCAACTCTCTCCCTGTACCTGTCCGTTCTGCTCAGTTCCTTGTATAATTTCGTTCTCAACTTAAAACTTATCTCTTTCAAATTGCTTATCCACCATAGGCTGTCTCTCTGTCTTATGGAGTGATCTTCTGGATATCACCTGATTACGGTTTGGTTTTGGTGCGCCATCGGTTGATGCCTTCTGCATTAGCACCGCTGCAACAGAAGTTATTAATTACTATTACATTAACACCTTTCTTAACTTCTGACGCTACATATATTTAGGTCTCAGTAGAATTTAACGTATACGATGGCGAATGTCGCATCATCAGGCTTTTACCACAGTATAAATAATTACACAGTACGTCGACTCCCATCGCTGCCTGTTGACTAGTTTTTGGGGTGACGCCATTTTGAAACTGAGCTTTTGAATTATAGATTTAAGCTGAAATTAACGTTAAAAATAATATTGTTAATTCTAATGAAGTCCTCAATGTTGTTGTAACGTTTAAGAATATTTGATGTGATGGGTTCCGGTGTATCGGCGTGTAAGCGACTCAGCTTCACAATGGCCGTCGGTCACACATTCTGACTGCTGCATCGGCCGGGAGTCGACGTACTGTGTAATTAATTATACTGTGCTTTTACTATAGGAATAAACTTTGTTTTAGTGTACCACAGGTTGATGCCCTGTGCATTAGACACCGCTGCAATTATAGCAGTTATTAATTACAATAACAAAAATCACCTTTTTAACGTATTCATCTGACATAATATATAAATAAGCTTTAGCACCGTTTAACGTTTATATGGCGATATAGACAAGATTTTACTTTAGGAACAAAACTTGGTTTTGGTGTACCATCGGTTGAAGTGTAGTGCATTAGACCCCGGCGCTATAGAAGTTACTAATTAACAACACATACACACGTGTACATAAACAGCCTATATATAAATATATATATATATATAATGTATTTTTTGGACGGGCGGACGGTTTAGGCTGTGGGCAGTTGTCCCTCAATCAATTGAGACATCCCATTATCGTCATTCATTGCCGCCGTCCTCCATTACCGTCAGTCGAATATTATCGTCAACAGACTTCGCACCGCCCGTCAACCGAACATCGCTCATTAGCCCTACCCCAATCACTTAATCACCCGCCAAATGCCGTCGCCAATTGATACCCCTGTTCCCACCCTACCCCCAACGGACCCACCCCCGTCGGGGGTAGATATACGACAGGGCATTGTCCCCGCCGATGCTAAGTAGTCGCTCCCATCATCGATCAATCGGGACGTCCCTGCTCGGTCGACCTGGTCCGGACAATCGGTCCCTGCTCGGCCTCGCTCCCCAGAGGGAGGGGAGGCGGGAAGATGGGAAGAACCGACGGGAAGACATTTCGAGGAGCAGCGATCGCTTTGTCGGGTATTGAAGCCGCTGCTTGTTCTTCTGCGATGGACAATGGGAAGAGGGAGAGAGAGAGACGGGGTCGCAATTATTAACACCGGTCCCGATCAACTCATCTGGACGTGATTTATGTCATGTCCGCGATCCATACACCGTAGGCCTATACAGAGAGAGGGAGAGAGAGACAGATACGGAGAGAGAGAGAGAGAGAGAGAGAGAGAGAGAGAGAGAGAGAGAGAGAGAGAGAGAGACAGACAGACAGACAGACAGACAGACAGACAGACAGACAGACAGACAGACAGACAGACAGACAGACAGACAGACAGACAGACAAACAGACAGAGACACAGACAGACAGCCAGAGACAGACAGACAGATAGACAGACAGACAGACAGAGAAAGAGAGACAGAGACAGAGACAGGGAGAAACAGAGAGACACAGAACGAAAGAGACAAAGAGAAAGAGACCATCAGACAGACAGACAGACAGACAGACAGACAGACACACAGACAGAGACAGACAGAGACAGACAAACAGAGACAGACAGAGACGAGACAAAGACAGACAGACAAACAAACAAACAGACAGAGACAGACATAGACACAGAGACAGATTCAGAGGCAGAGATAGACAGAGAGACAGCGACAGAAAGAGGGGAAGAAAGAGACAGACAGAGACGGAGACAAAGACAGACAGAGAGACGGACTGACACACAGGTAGATAGATACAAACATACATACATATGTAGATACACAGGCGCACAGACACACGGTGCGATATTAATTAAAAATTTATATTGACTGGAAAGACCTCTCATTAAACAAACCTAATTCTGAAATACTTTCATCCATAGTTTAACCCTCGCTTAATAGTTATTTCCTCTCCCACAAGTTGTTTCTAAGTGACAAGTCACGTTAATGTCAGCTTGACTCTTTGATTAAACGAAAATTGATTGATTGAATTATTAATATGCTATGATATGGTGTCTGGTAATTTATAAAGCGCCTCTCACAGTGCGAACTATTCACAGCCTATTCAGATATATGACCAGCTACTTAAATACTTAACTTCGAACACAAACCTATTCGTATGTCTTCTCACTTATTAGGGAAGTGGGCGAATCTGGTTCAACGACGCATTAAGATATTTCCGACACGAGTTGTATCTATTCTTATAGTGCGGGTCATTAGCCACAGGAACGGAAATGGATGTAGAGGGAGATTAATTAGGACGTTGGCAGGTTTCGTGTCCACACCTTCTGTTTCTCCGACAACCCTTTCGCGCCACATTCCTCTCTTGCACGAGCCACTTCTATTTTAATACTCTGTCCAAGAATTCCTACCCTTATTCGTCAAATCCTCCACCCCTGCCGATATCTCCCTTCATAAACAAAATATGGCTGTGCAGCTCCTCTTCCTCCTTCTCGGACCTCCACTTAGCATCTCTGGAATTTTCCACGACTCGTGCGGCGCTCTAGCACTGGCTTTTCTAATTACAGGGTGAAAAAGTTCCGTCGATTGTAACACTTGACACCATAATTTTGGACTGGAATAGATAATAGTTGCACGGCAAAAACAAGCTATTAATAATTCTACTACTACTACGGTAGATCGCTTGTTCCTTCTCGTCTGTTAAAAACACAGAAAAGACTACTGTCAATTCCAATTCTAACAATACCGAGAAATCTAGTGTCCTTGCCAATGTTAGTATGCTAATACAAGAAATTCCTATTAAGTATAATTGCAATAGTAAACTTCAAATTTATGAAGCATCAGCTTATTCAACAGCCCTGCATTGTGTGAGTTGTTATCCTGCAGAGATGTCAAAGGATTTTGTAGCCAATAGTATCCAAATACCTAAACGCGCTTTATAAATTCGTAAATACAATACAATACAATACAATACAATACAATACAATACAATACAATAAACATATGTTGCCAAAGCTAAAACTATACTTCATGTGTTGCAATAGCACTGCTTATGGGACACCGTAGCCACACTGGTTAGAGCGTCGCCTGGTAACGCGGAGAGTACAGATTCGATCCTCCTCCTCTGAGACGGTATATATATTATATATATATAATCAATAATAGTTAAAAACAACTACTAAAGGAGTATATATGTATATATGTATGTGTATGCATAAATATGTATGTATATATGTATATATATGTATATATATATGTATGTATATATATGTATATATATGTATATATATGTATATATGTATATATATGTATATATATGTGTGTATGTATATACATAAGATATGTAAGCTGTAAACTATGTAAAAATGCAAGTGTCAAATGTAAATAAAATGTGAGAAATGTAAAAGTGTAAGATGTGAATGTAAATAAGATGTGAGAAATGTAAAAATGTAAGACGAGGATGTAATAAAAATGTTAGAAATGTACAAATGTAACATGTCAATGTTAAATGATATAATTTATATAATTATATCAAAAGCAAAATGTAAAATATTTAAAATGTATGTGTTTGTGTCTGGACTCTTGCTATAGCGACTTTTTTTACCTCACAAAGCGCCGTCTACGTCGATCTTTACGATGTTAATTTACATTAAGAGCAGAGATGTCATTAGCAACTGAATAATACAGTCCTCTCTTAGACACCTTTGAAACGTGTTTTAACCAGCATATATATAAAGAGCGTTCAAATGATAGGCGATTGACATTCCTCTGGTCTAGAATCCCTAAACTTTGTTATTTCATTGTAGCAGAGAAAATAAGATGTGAAATGCCACTAAGAGCAGATTTGTCAGTAGCAAACAATGCACAGATAAGAGGAAGGGTCGCCCGTGCCCACGCACACCCGTGGAGCCCAACCAACTGAACAGTTGGTATACATGTATGCCCATCCCTGCCTGCAGACAACTGCACTTGTGCAGCTGCTTAAGCTCCACCGGTACGTGCCGTCCGCGTTTGGCATTATCATTCCCTTAGTTAAGGATAAGACTCGGAATCTAAACGATGTAGGCAATTACCGTGCTATCACGGACCCTTATTCCCGTCATTTCTAAAGTGCTTGGAAATTTACCTCTTCGAATTTGTGACGAGTTTCTTAGTACCGATGAATTGCAGTTCGGTTTAAACGTGGGATTGGTTGTACTGAGGCGATATTTGTCCAATAATGACAACAGTCGAGCATAAAAATTTTTACCATTCAGGGTAATGCTCTGTATTCATGGCTTCTTTCAGACATTAGAAAGGCGTTTGACAGTGTTGTGCATAACAAATTATTCGACTCACTGTTACAAGCGGGTATACCATCTGCTATAGTATCTATTTTAGAAAATTGGTATAGCAAACTACTGGTCAAAGCACGCTGGGGGAGCTGCTTTTCGCACTGCTTCTCAGTAACATTTGGTGTGAGACAGGGGAGCGTTCTATCACACTCCATCTTTAACATATTCATCAATTTTTGTTTGTTGTTCGACTGCATTAACTTGGTATAGCCTAGGATGTCACATCAATTCCCTGATTTTTTGGCTGCCTGCTCTACGCGGACGACATGCTGTTATTATGTCTTTCTGTTAATGGGTTGCAAAACATGCTGGACCTCTGTATGCCTGTTTCTAATGATTTGTCGCTGCAGTTCAATCCTTCCAAGTCTTATTGCATCGCTGTGGGTAAATCAACTAAACTTGCAATTACTCCCATGAGTCTAAGGGACGCCTCGATTCCATTGGTGCAACCAATAAAATACCTATAGGTGTGATGATTAACCATGGTAAATCGCTTAGTTTTATCACAGAACCTGTGAGATGGTCTTTCTTTTCCGGCTGTAATTGCATCTATGCACGTGCCAAAGATCTTAACGAGCTGGTTCATCTATCTTTACAAGAAAGCTGTTGCTTATCAATACTAACTTAGGCCTCAACTGTAGTTAGATATACGGTTAAACGGGAAGATGAACTGAACGCATGTTGGAACTCTCTATACAGAAAGTTATTTGGTTTTCATAAATGGGGATCTGTAAAAGGTTTCATCTGTGGCCTTGGCAGATTGGACTTGCATCACATTATTAAGAAACGTCGCATGATGTTCTATTGGCGAATAGCTCGTTCAACATCGAACCTTCTTAAAAATACTTTATGGCGTTATCTTGGACAGCATTTCCTTTATGATTCCGAACTCGTTGTCATCCAAAAAGCAAATCTAGTTTCATGCTGACCCGATCATTTTCGTAGTTTGTGCCTTTGAAATTATGTTTAATTTTCCTAGTTTGTGCGCTTTAAATTCTGTTTATGCAGCATGTATATCGACCGTCCAAACAGTTCTGATGATGAAAAACAAATCAAAACCCTTGACCTGGACTCAAACTGTTCTATTCCATCCTCCGACGTGGTCTGCGATCTCGGTGTGATGTTAGACTGAAATCTGAATATGACTCATCACATTTCATCCATTGCCAGAGAATGCTACTTCCACCTTCGCCGAATTCGACACGTGAAACGCTGCCTAACTGAAAGATGCCTCCGTATTCTTGTTCAAGCCCTCGTCATCTCTCGCCTCAACCATTGCAACTCTGTCCTGTCCGGTCTTCCCTCATCGACACTACAGCCTCTGTCATCTGTTCTTCACACGGCTGCTCGTCTAGTAAAAGGTCTCGGTCCTAGAGATCACATCACACCATCCCTGCACCAACTTCACTGGCTTCCCATCCGTGCACGTATCGCCTTCAAAATCTGCCTCCTCATGTACCATATCCACTCTGGAACCTCTCCCACATCCATGGTCAAACAGTGTTCTGCTACAAATTCCAGAGGACTCCGATAGGCTGCACGAGGCGATTATACCATACTACGCACCAACCCGAAGTTTGGTAGTCGTGCCTTCTCGGTCTCAGGACCCCTACAATGGAACAGTCTGCCAACTACAGTCCGTCAATGCACATCTGTTACCCAGTTTAAATACAAATTAAACTATGTCACTGCTCGTACTCTGACAGTGCCAGTCCTAACCCTGGAGAAAGGAGGAGGAGGGCGACGCCAATGATCTTTGCAACCTACACCGTGGTACACCGAAAGACTGTGATTACCCCATCTTCACTAATTCCTATAAGTCTCAGAAATAGAGGCCAACTGTCTTTGATGCGTGTTAATTGTCGTAGTGTATCTCGGCCAAATTTGGAGGATATCTTCTATCGCGAGAGCCTTTCGAATGGTTGACTCCGTAAGCATCACGTTACACGAGCCAGAGCGCGAGCAATACCATGACATGACTTCTCGACTTTCCAATGACCACAATAGATCCTTAATCTCGTCGAAATTTCGCCGCCAGGAAATATTGAACCAATACTCGTCGATCTATCTGAAGGGAAACTCGTTGACTTTTCGTATTCCTTGGCTCTTAATTATAGCGTGCTTGGAAACAAAATCGCTTATTTCTTTGATGTCCTTAGAAATAAAATCGTTGATTTTGTATTGAGCTCTTAGAAACAGATTCTTTGACCTCGAGGCTTTGACCTTAGAGGCCTAGCATAATATTGTCCATGTACAGTGTTTTGTATTGACGTCAATCAGTTTTGACAAGACGGCGTCGTTAAATAAACGTTATGAATTCAAAGTTAGGGAGAAATCCTCGACCTATCCAGTTACCCTTGGTCCTTTGCCCTATTTTATGTTCCCTTGATAAGAGTTCGAAGGTGAAATCAGCTTTAGTGCGTTTACTATTTAACTCCGCCACCGCTCGTACTCTGGCAGCGCCAGTCCCAAGCCTGAACAAAGGTGGAGGGCGACGCTAATGGTCTTTGTTATGACACAGTGTCGTTAAACTGAAACTAATACAGCTAAGGAGATATCTGATTTAAAAAATGGAGCAGGAGAGAGATGACGATTGCGATTAATCGCTTCGCCAGATGTCGACTCTGATCGCGACGGACGAAGTCGGGAATCTTCATCGAGACACCGAAAATTGGCGAACACTGCTCCGGAAATCGAGAATACTCATCGCTTCCAGCGGAAGATTCTCATGGTCAGCCGTATGGTTTTTCTTTTCCTGCTAGAATTCTAGAGTTACTGTAATCTCACTTAAATCAACGGGAGGCGCTGCGAGGAACGAGTCTGGCCGCCCTTCAGGTCGACTGCGGAGATTATGTCGCTCCACCTTCGACGCAAGCAGTTGATGGAGTACATCATGAAGATAGATGCCATCCTGCCTTATTCCCGCTCTTTCACTTGCCACTCCTCTTTTTCTACTTTGTCAAGCCGTGAGATGCTGTATACGAATACGATTGGTTAGAACGATCGCCTTGTAACGCGGAGAGTACGGGTTCGATCCTCCTCCCCTGAGACGGTTACTGTTTAGGGACATTGAGAAAGTCCTCCATTCACAACTGCTCAGTGCCATCGATATGCTTCGTCATTATCTAATGGCGCTTAATAAATGCGCAATAATAATACTAATACTAATACTAATTCTAATAATAATAATAATAATAATAATAATAATAATAATAATAATAATAATAATAATAATAATAATAATAATAATAATAATAATAATAACAACAATAATAATAACAATAAATTTAATACAGCTATGAAGCCACTAACCCTCTTAAAGACCACTTTCCAATACCTCTTCTAGTATACTCTACACTTTCCCAACAGATCATCTTCTTTCGGGTCCTCCACGTGTCATACCTTATTATATTGCCATTCTTTATACCCATTGATATCTTTTAATACCACTTAACTACTGGATTATACCTCAGGGGTACCCTCTTCTCCTGACAACTGGAAGGGCATGTTTCAAGGAAAATTTATCACTGCACATGTCGGGCGCCGGAGCGCATAAAAATCATAAATAATTATAAATTACAATCCATTTCATGCGCAAACAGCGGCTAATAGCCTTTCATCATCATTTTGTGTCACTGCACGTTAAAACAATCCCGGCAACTGGACTTGGTTATTCACTCCGTATCTCTGGACAACCCTTTGACATGACGCAGCGCTCCTGAATAACCTCTTGTCCTACTGAAGCGCTTTAGAGATTTCGACACCATACGATTACGTGTTATCTGAAACGATCTCCCTGTTGAATTCCACCAATTCTCAGTTCCAAAACCAACACCGTCTGCCTGAAGCTCCTCTATCCATCCCCCACAGGCTTTCCACTCCAAATTAAAGACCCATCTCTTCAAGAATTCCTACCCGTATTCATCCAATCCTCCATCCCTTCCGATCTCTCTCATCCTAAACGAAACCTGCCTCAGCTCCTCTGACTACTTTACTCCTTGCTGTCCTTTCAACCCTACTCAGACCTCCACTTAGTAGGCTATCTCAGGAAATCCCTCTGACCGTGGGCGTCCGCAGACATTTTTGTAGGAGGGGGACAAAAGTTTTTTACGGGCTAAATATTTGTATGGGGCAGCAAAATAACGTTTTCGCATAGAACATTCATAAACACAGAAAACGTGACAACCTTAAAAATAAATAATGATCAAGGACTTTACCTAAATAATTAAGTGTTTTTTCGTATTGAAAATCGCTTTGGAACTGTTGTAGCAATCATAATAATTAAAAGATTCACTTTTTATAAAATATGCGCACAATACCCCCCCTCCGGACGCCCATGCCTCTGATATGACACAGGGCTCGTGCATACCCTGGTTCTACGCCACTGGCTACTTTTCTTCTGACTATGTGGTGAATGTAACACTTAACATTATTTATACCCGAGTAGATAATAAGATAATTAGCGTTATGCTAGAGCAAGCTATAAATAATTTTACAACCGTCATCAAGATCACTTGTTCCATCCTCACGGTTAAAAATAAAGAGAAAACCACTGCTGATGCCAATATTAATAGTACCGAGAAATCTATTATCTTGTCCAATGTTAGATGCCTAACACAGCAAATTTCTAAATAAAATAGCTTATAATTGTAATCACAATCGTAAATGTCAAGGGAATGTATAACCAATACCAAACAATACAGTTTAATAAATGCATTGTTAAACCAAAACTGTACTTTAATTATAGCAGTACCGCTGCTAGTGGGACACCATCCGATTGGTTAGGGGCGAACGCCTTGTAACGCGGAGAGTACGGGTTCGATCCGCCTCCCCTGAAACGGTTACTGTGTAGGCAACTTGAGCAAGTCCTTCACTCACAAATGCTCAGCGCCATCGATTGATGCTTCGTCATTACATAGTAAGTACGTTATGATAAATGTAACTATTTTCGCCGACATAATTCACTCAGTAGGTTATGTTTGCTCTCTTTATCACAAACTAAACGAGATACAGTAGGCCTAATTAAATACAACCTACAAACCACGAATACATCAAAGCAATCTTAGAAGTGCACTCCACCATTCTGCAAGTGTTAGTAAATACAAGATGTAAGATGTCAACTATGTAAAAGTACAAGTGTGAAATGTAAATAAACTGTGAAAAATGTTTAGAAATTAAAAAATGTAAGGTGCGAATGTAGATATAATGTGAAAAATGTGATTATAATGTAACTTGTGCACTGTTGTCATTGGAAAAACAATCAGTCATGTAGTAATATAGAAGTACTATGAGTTCCTTCTCTCTGTGACTCTTTATGTTTCCTTTTATATTTGTCTAACTGCGCACGTTATCATCGTCACACTTGTTTGGCCCCCAAAGGGTTCAAGAAATCGTTTAGTGGCCCTTGGCAGAAAACGTTGTGCACCACTGATCTATGGTAATTGCGTTTCAAATCCGCCAATGCCCGTACTCTGGCAGTGCCAGTCCCAAGCCTGAACAAAGCAGTAGGGCGACGCTAATCATCTTTTTTATAACACAGAGTCTTGAAGCAACAAATAACAAACCAACTTGGGAAGATACTTTAACGAAATTAGTTATTCTACCAGCGTTTAAACGATAATTTTCCTGTTCTATAAACTGCTTCAAACCGGTTTTCCAATGGATCACCAGGTTTCATTGCCATTTAACTCGAAGGTACCATTGACATTATGCCAACGGCACATTAGAAGTCATAAGATTAGAATCTAATTAAATGCAATAGAGTGCAATAGAATAGAATAGAATGGAATGACAGAGAACAATATGGAATTGAGTAGAACAGAGTAGAATAAAATAAATAATAGAATAGAACGGAATGGAATAAAACAGAATATTATGGAATCGAATAGAACAGTATAGAATGGGAGAGTATGGATTGGAATTGAGTAGAATAGAATTAAATTAAGTAGAATAGAATGGAAAATAATGGAGTTAAATAGAATAGAACAAAATAGAACGGAATAGAAACAGAATAGAACAAAATGATAGAATGGAATTGAGTAAAACCCGAATGGAGCAGAATAGAATAGATTACATAACAATAGATTAATTCAGATCAATTTCATTGGATCAGATCAGATGAGACTAGTAAAAATACTGTTTCTGAAAGTGGCGTTAAACACTTCAACGACAAGAGATAGGCTACTAAAAACGACCAAACAGATCATCGTTAAATTGTCAAAGATGAAGGCGTTCATGGTGCAAATATTGTCAGCTCCCCACGCACTCCATCATGAACACCATATTTGACCAACATTCAGATGTTTCCTTGAGAAAATGAGTGCCATAAAATAATTATTGGCCTGTCACATATAATTCAGTGATATTACAAATGTATTTGTATAACCACCAATAACCGGATACCACAGAAGTCTTTTAATCGGCGTCTAATGTTCCGATCAAATTGGACCAATCAAATTGGACCATTCAACCAGCAATGAATAACCTTATATGCCAGCCTTCTGCATTCGTGTAGCAGACAACTGTAACGATCCTCCTAGAAAAATCATCAAGTCCCGCCGTCTTCTACGAGGTTTGGCGACTGTCCCTTCTCTGTCGCTGGACTCACTGCGTGGAACAGTCTTCCTGACCATGTGAAGAATGCGTCATCTCTGGAGACAATTTACATCACAGCTCTAGACATAATTATCTTTTAAAACTGTATTATTGTATCGCATTCGGATATTTATTATGGCTACAGTTGATTTGTTGAACTCAAGTGCAGCGCCCTTTTCATCAGCCTCGGCTGTGCTACGGCCATGGGCGTCCGGATGGGGGGTTTACCCACTGGATTTCGTAAAATATTAATAAAAAACAAATCCTTTGATTATTTTAATTATTATAACAGTCCCAACACGATGTTTAGCCCTAACCATACCGGGTGGGGTCTTTTATGACCCCAGCCGGTTGATTGTTGTCATAAATTTTTTACTGTTAAATATTTTTTTCAAATTTTTTTAGAAATTTTTCGCATTCCTTTCCAGCTTTATAAAGAACATGCCTACAAGATATCCGCGAAAGATTGCTGGGGTCGTAAATGACCCCAAAAATTTCTTAATGTTTTGCCTTTACATTTTCTCATTTTACGTTATTTCCCTTTCCATTTATTCCCTACAGTCTTAGCATTTCTAGTTCCCGATTCGTAATGACATCAACAGTAATGTGAATTGCAGTAAATAATTTGTTTAGCTGTGTTTTTTTTGTAAGTTATGCTCCTTGATCGAGTTCATAGCATATGTTGTAGCCTATTATTCAACCGATCGAGTCATCATTAACATATCAAATGTTAGACACATAAAGTTGCATAATTAGTCAAATTGCATTTCAAACAACCATGCGTCTGCTTCATTTCTGTGAGCAACAATAAAAGATAAAAGTAGACATCAGTAGGTTTTGTAGTAAAAAATTTTGAAGTTGCTCATGATAGGGCACTTTGCCTATTACTTATCAAAACGCTTTATTTCTATTTATGTTCAGAGTAAAATATGTCAGGCTTCTGTGCAAAACACGATAACATTTACTAATGACATTGTGTAAAATAACAAATTCTGATTTACAGAACATATCATTGCATATGACAATTTCAAGTAACGACAATAGTCTACAACAGCGTTCTGAACAACGTAGGCTATTAGAAATTTGCATTACCGTATTTGTTAAATATAACAATTACTTTGAGATCCTTGAGAAATAATTAAAACTATGTCATTTGTATGCAATTTGATGCACTCACAAATGCTTTTGTTCTGGGAAGAGTTTCTGACAATAAAATAATTAACATATTGATCCTAGAGAAAAACACAGAGGGGGTCATTTACGACCCCACCCGGCACGTTTAAGTCGTGCTGTATGCCGGTTTGATTAGGGTTAATGCGGAAAAACACCTAATTATTTAGGTAAAGTTCTTGACCATTATTTATTTTTAAAGTTGTCACGTGTTCTCTGTTGATGAATTCTATACAAAAACGTCATTTTGCTCCCCCTAATGTTTTTTACCTCATAAAAATTCCTGCGGTTGTATAGAATTCATCAACACATAACACGTGACAACTTTAAAAATAAATAATGGTCAAGAACTTTACCTAAATAATTAGGTGTTTTTCCGCTGCACACATCGTCTATTTATAATAATAATAATAATAATAATAATAATAATAATAATAATAATAATAATAATAATAATAATAATAATAATGTCGAATGATGTTTTAAAAAAATAAATATATAATAATAATAAAAAAAAAAAATAATAATAATAATAATAATAATAATTAATAGGGCTATTCCGGACACTTTATTTTCCATTTTAGTTATTATTCAAGCCCCTGAGGGGTCCTGCATATCTCGGGACATAAAATAATAATAATAATAATAATAATAATAATAATAATAATAATAATAATAATAATAATAATAATAATAATAATAATAATAATAATAATAACAACTAGTATTATTTTTTCCCCAAGGTACATATGATCCCTCGGGAGTTCAAAAATTAGGGGGCATTGTTCTGGAATGGCTAGTCTTCGCAGATGGTTTTATCAGTGCAAAAGGTGCCAACAAAAGCATATATAATATTATAAGCATATATAATAATAATAATAATAATAATAATATTATTATTATTATTATTATTATTATTATTATTATTATTATTATTATTATTATTATTATTATTATTATTATCATTATAATTATTATTATTCTGCTGTGTTTCTTCTTTCTTTTATCTTTTAAATAGACGCTTCGTAATTGCTCCTACACTTCCAAATAAGCCAATCTAACCCATGTGACTTATCCTAATAAAATTCAATCTAATTCAATCTAATCTAATCATCTAATGGTAATCATTTGTCGATGGTCGTTTATAGCGAAATCGCATCAAAACTCATAACTGAATCTAAAAAGCTCTGCAACCGTAACAATCATAGCACTGATCATCAGCAATGGCGAATCAAAGCGAAGCTATAATCAGGGCGTCAGTTGTAATTGCAATTTGTAACTTCTACAGCGCCGTTGTCTAATGCACAATGCACCAAACGATGGCGCAACAGAGCTTAGCCGCAGTGTGGTCGATATTCAGAAGATCAACCCGTGAGAAGTGGCGCCATATAAACCCGAAATTACGATTACATTTAATAACCATTATATGTGCTTCTTCAAATTTTGCAAGGAGAGACACTTTCCTCGATTCGTGGTGATCGATATTCTAGTGGTTAGAGGTCGGGGGTTCAATTCCCTGCCAGGGTTGAAATTTGGTTTGAGATTTCTGCGCCGCCTGAGCCCCCCTAGCCAAATTAGCTACAATGAGTACAGTGACCACACACTGTTTGCGGGAAGATGAGACGGCGAGGGTTAGGACTGTCCACTCGACCTCATATGCCGAGGCTAAGACATATGAAGTTGATGACACTTCATATCCATGGATGCCTCTCAGGCTAGCTTTATGGACTGCTCTTCTTCTTCTTCTTCTTGTTCTTGTTCTTCTTGTTCTTGTTCTTGTTCTTGTTCTTCTTCTTCTTCTTCTTCATCTTGTTCTTCTTCTTCTTCTTCATCATCTTGTTCTTGTTCTTCTTGTTCTTGTTCTTCTACTTGTTCTTCTTGTTCTTGTTCTTGTTGTTCTTCTTCTTCTTCTTCTTCTTCTTGCTCTTGTTCTTGTTCTTGTTCTTGTCCTTGTTCTTCTTGTTCTTCTTGTTCCTCTTGTTCCTCTTGTTCTTCTTGTTCTTCTTGTTCTTCTTCTTCTTGTTCTTCTTGTTCTTCTTCTTCTTCTTCTGCTTCTTCTTCTTGTTCTTCTGCTTCTTGTTCTTGTTCTTCTTGTTCTTGTTCTTGTTCTTCTTGTTCTTCTTGTTCTTCTTCTTTTTCTTCTTCTTCTTCTGCTTCTTCTTCTCCCTCCTACTCCTCCTCCTTCAATTCGTCCTCGTCTTCATCATTGTCGTCATTTTCAACTTCTTCTTATCTAAACCCGAAGAGTATCTGAACAATTCCTCAGACAACGCCCTGATTAATCGCTCTCCTACGTATCTTCCGCGTCCTTCGTTCAACTAAGTTAAATCGTTCATTCGCAAACAATTTTGAACCCGCCAATTAGCCAAATCTAATAAATTAATACCGCCCACTTTGACCGTCGACAGCAAGAGGCATTCCTTCAGACCGCCAACCCTTGAAACCATGCGAAATTTAACGGGGAAATCCCCGAAAGTTCAATTGGGCCAAATATCACTATCAAACAAATCAAATCATTGTCAATATCAACTAACTCTGCAAAGATTTCCAGACGTTCATTCACAGAATATAGTAAGTTAGACCACCCACTTTGACCACGCAAAGTTTAATGGGGAAATCACCCAAAATTTAAACGAACCAAATCCTAAATCAGTTACACGGTCCATTCACAGAATTTAGTGAGTTAGACCACCCACTATGATATCGTAAATTTAATGGGGAAATCACCCAAAATTTAATGGAACCAAATGCTAAATCATGGACACGGTCCATTCACAGAATTTAGTGAGTTAGACCACCCACTATGACATCGTAAATTTAATGGGGAAATCACCCAAAATTTAATCGAACCAAATGCTAAATCATGGACACGGTCCATTCACAGAATTTAGTGAGTTAGACCACCCACTATGACATCGTAAATTTAATGGGGAAATCACCCTAAATTTAATCGAACCAAATGCTAAATCATGGACACGGTCCATTCACAGAATTTAGTGAGTTAGACCACCCACTATGACATCGTAAATTTAATGGGGAAATCACCCAAAATTTAATCGAACCAAATGCTAAATCATGGACACGGTCCATTCACAGAATTTAGTGAGTTAGACCACCCACTATGACATCGTAAATTTAATGGGGAAATCACCCAAAATTTAATCGAACCAAATGCTAAATCATGGACACGGTCCATTCACAGAATTTAGTGAGTTAGACCTCCCACTATGACATCGTAAATTTAATGGGGAAATCACCCAAAATTTAATCGAACCAAATGCTAAATCATGGACACGGTCCATTGACAGAATTTAGTAAGTTAGACCACCCACTTTGACAACGCAAAATGGTACTTCATTTTTAATTCACTGGAATTTACTACGTGATACGTTGCATCGTGAGGGTCGGTTAGGGTCAGGGTAAGCGTCGTGAGGGTCGGTTAGGGTCAGGGTAAGCGTCGTGAGGGTCGGTTAGGGTCAGGGTAAGCGTCGTGAGGGTCGGTTAGGGCTCAGGGTTAGGGTCAGTGTAGCCTATGTATTTGTGCGACTAAAAAGCTATTTAACTTGTGATACGTGTGATAACTATACCGTAAAAGAAATTCCGGTGAATAAAAAATGAAGTACCCGCAAAATTTCATGGGAAAATCACCCAAAATTTAATCGAACCAAATGCTAAATCATGGACACGGTCCATTCACAGAATTTAGTAAGTTAGACCACCCACTATGACATCGTAAATTTAATGGGGAAATCACCCAAAATTTAATCGAACCAAATGCTAAATCATGGACACGTTCCATTCACAGAATTTAGTGAGTTAGACCACCCACTTTGACAACGCAAAATGGTACTTCATTTTTAATTCACTGGAATTTACTACGTGATACGTTGCATCGTGAGGGTCGGCTAGGGTCAGGGTAAGCGTCGTGAGGGTCGGTTAGGGTCAGGGTAAGCGTCGTGAGGGTCGGTTAGGGTCAGGGTAAGCGTCGTGAGGGTCGGTTAGGGCTCAGGGTTAGGGTCAGTGTAGCCTATGTATTTGTGCGACTAAAAAGCTATTTAGCTTGTGATACGTGTGATAACTATACCGTAAAAGAAATTCCGGTGAATTAAAAATGAAGTACCCGCAAAATTTCATGGGAAAATCACCCAAAACTTAATCGAACCAAATGCTAAATCATTTTGAAAGAATTTCGAGACGTTCATTAACATAATTTAGTAAATAAGACCTCACGCTTCAATTGTCGATATTAGAGAACTCTTCAATCCGCCTAAAGTTCAGCATTTAAAACTTAATCAGGCCACATCATTGTCAATATCAGACTAACTTCTGACAAAATTTAGATTTTAATTAACAAAATTTAATAAGTTAAGACATCGTCGATAATGAGGGAACATCTCTCCGGCTAGTCGGCCCTTGAATCCGCCAAAATTCAGCGTCTGGAATTCCCACCAAGTTCGCTGTCGCAGCAGCACTGTCATTTTTCCATTCTTGTGACACCATTTACTGAAAATCCCTGAGCGCATTCCTTCAAAGTCCCAGTGGAAACTGTCAATTTCCGGAATTCAGGAGGGAGATCGTTCCAGAGTCAAACTCTGTTGTTATCTTAAATCTCTCTCTCTCTCTCTCTCTCTCTCTCTCTCTCTCTCTCTCTCTCTCTCTCTCTCTCTCTCTCTCTCTCTCTCTCCTCTCTCTCTCTCTCTCTCTCTCTCTCTCTCTCTCTCTGTCTCTCTCTCTCTCTCTCTCTCTCTCTCTCTCTCTCTCTCTCTCTCTCTCCATCTCCATCTCATCTCTCTGTCTCTCTCTCTCTCTCTCTCTCTCTCTCTCTCTCTCCCCTCTCTCTCTCTCTCTCTCTGTCTCTCTGTCTCTCTGTCTCTCTGTCTCTCTGTCTCTCTGTCTCTCTGTCTCTCTCTCTCTCTCTCTCTCTCTCTCTCTCTCTCTCTCTCTCTCTCTCTCTCTCTCTCTCTCTCTCTCTCTCCATCTCCATCTCCATCTCCATCTCCATCTCCATCTCCATCTCCATCTCCATCTCTCTCTCTCTCTCAGCGATTATCAGTTACAGATTGGCAAGATAATAATTTATTAGGTTTCAGATTTGAAAAAATCTGAAGATTCGCAATCGCTGGCTGAGCAATTAAACCACTTCAGATTCCTACAACTCTCTGTAAACCATCTTTCTGCAAACCATCACGACTTCTTCACCCACCACTTGCACAGTCACCCTGCAGGTCTCCTGGCAGTCAGACTTTAGACCTCCACTTGACACCTCTGGACACGCCCTATGACAACTCGCATTAGCTTAAGTAGCTAGTGCTTCAGAATTTCAAGATTTAAGATAACAACAGAGTTTGACTCTGGAACGATCTCCCTCCTGAATTCCGGAAATTCTCCTGATTGAAATTCTCCTGAATTCCATCAACAACACCGCTCACCTACATACCTAAAGCTACCGCGTTTATCGTGTCTCAAAGAGTCCACTCGAAATTAAAATCTCGCCTCTTCAAGAAGTCGAACCAAACATCTGGACAGTTGACGTGGAAAGACCAACACTCACGAGAGGAGCAAGCCAGCGCGATTGTAAATTCCAAACGTCTAAACGCAACTTGAAAGCTATTGGCGCAGAGCACCAGCTTATTCAAGAGCGCTTGAAATTTAATTTATTATTAGTCTAATATTTAATTATGCCTACTATTATTAAGCAATTAAGCAACTGTTCTTGGTCTATCGGTGGCACGCTTTGCTTATGAATCATGCGGTTGCGGTTTGACTCCGTGCAATGACCCTGGACAAGCAGTGTGTAATCTATACGTCTTTGGGGGGGGGAATGTCCCCCCAGGATTTATGTTTCCCCCAGAGGCCAGCAATATTACAATGTAGAGACTTTTAGGGGAGGAAAGTTCCCCCCAGGATACATGTGGATACATGTTTCCCCCAGAGAGATGAATTCCAAAAAAAGGTCATCAATCTTTTTGAGAGAGTAATTGGTGTAGAAAAAGTAAGAAATCGGTCGAAGGGCTAAAAAAAAGTCATCAACTTTTTTAAAGGATGAAATTAGGAAATGTCAGAAACTTTTTCAAGATGGATGAAGAAAATCTTGTGTTAATTCTTTGGTCCCCCGCAGAAACCTTGTTTCCCCTCCCAGAAGACGGGGACTAGATTAAACACTGCTGGACAAGTCGTTTGCGCAGTCGAGCCTCTGTCACGAAGCAACTGCCTCGTCCTTCCTCTGGTCCTCCGGCAACCGAACTTTCTTCTTCATTCTGTATAAATTGCCTCGACAACCCCTTTGACACGATAAAGCGCTCGTGAATAAGCTGACGCCCTGCCCTTAGCTTTAAAATACATGCTCTTTTGAATGTGTCGAGATTGCGATTATATAATTTATAATTGGAACGTATTTAATATATATTAAATATTATAACATATAATATATAATATTATAATATAATATATTAATTATAATATGATTATAATATAATTATAATATAATTATCTCCAACCTACAACTTTTTCAATGCTCCCAGCGGGAGCATTTAAAATTTTATAAAAGAATATTTCAATTATAAAAACTATTTTAATTATAAAACTCTATTAGAAAAGAATATTTTTATTATATAATTATAATTATGTAATTATAATATAATTATAATTAATTATAATATATTCTAATTATAATATATAATATTATGATATATATATATATATATATATATATATATATAATTATATGTATATATATATCCGGCCTGCCGGATTGAGCCCCTGAATAGAATCCTGCGTTCTGCTGCCCGCCTTATAGGCCGAATCCCCAAGTTTGGCAGAGTGTCTGCGTATATGAGGGATGTCCTACACTGGCTCCCATACCCGCAACGCATCACTTATCGAATCTCTACCTTGGTTCGGCGATGCTTTGAAGGCGTGGCCCCTCCATACCTGCGGGAGCTCTGCTGTCCCACTTCATGTTCGCAACGTCGTTGCTCTCTCCGCTCAGCTGCGCAGGCTGAACTTATTGTTCCCCGTGCCCGGACAGCCATACAACAGCGCCGTGCCTCCTCTGTGGCTGGCCCCGTGACCTGGAATGGGCTCCCTACCAAACTCCGCCAAATACCGATTGGTCATTTCACCTTGTTTCTTATTGTTCTCCTCGTTGGGCGCATCCCTAAGTTTGGTCACGTGTCTGACTACATGCGTGACGTCCTCCACTGGCTTCCTTTTTCGCAACGCATTGTATACCGGGTTGCTTCTATTGTCTGGCAGTGTCAGCTTGGCCGCGCTCCTTTCTATCTACGTGAGCTTTGTTTTCCAGCGTCCGCACTTCTTGGTCGCCGTTCACTCCGTTCCACCGCCCGCGGTGACTTACATGTTCCTTTCGCTCGCACTGCAACCATGCAACAGCGAGCATTCTCCGTTGCCGGTCCCACTATCTGGAATGGCCTTCCTGTTGGACTGCGGTCTCTCCCTCGAGACTCATCCACCTCTTTCTTCTCTGCTCTTAAGGCTGTTCTCTTTCGTCGAGGTTGGGCTGGGAGCGCCTCTGAATAGTTGCCTTGAAGAGCGCGCTATATAAATGTCTAATTGATTGATTGATTGATTGATTCTCAAAACTGCGTTGTTCGACCGTTTTTTTCTGCTGGGAGCGCTCCTGAGTAGGCAATCTTGAAGTCTTGAAGGGGCGCTATAAAAAACTGCTTTAATAATAATAATAATAATAATAATAATAATAATATATATATATATATATATATTTGTAACGCATTTAATACGTTCCATTGGCTTAGAGTAGCCTAAGACACTTTCGAAACAATACAAATTGAACCGGGAGAAATATTGTTAGCGAGTACTGCTGGTTTACCAGCTAAAAAGTATTAGCGACTGTTATTACAATTAACAATTTCCATTGCACCGGTGTCTAATGCAGAAGGCATCAACTGATGGCGCACCAAAACGAGGCCAGAATGGCGATACGACAGCAATAGCGACCGTTGCGTGATAAGGCAAACAAGACGACAGCAGAGGATCACGAAGTATATACTGCCACAATGGCGGTGCTTGACGATCCTCTTATGTCGCTTGATTGCTTCTTTAAGAAGCTCTTTATTACCACTTATGACCTCGTTTGATACAACTTTGTATACGTTTCACTTCTTCTTTTCTTCACACCGCCTACAAAAATTCTTTTCACACTACTTGTAACCAAGTTCAAATGAAATTGAAACCACATTTTTATAACCGCCTCCCGTTCTTCCTGTTTATCCGACGTGCCATACCTCTGCCTCAAAGCTACAGACCACGGGGCCTACGCGGTTTGGAGACTGATGGATGAAAACTCACGTCGTCGCGAGTTCGAAGTCAGTAGCAACTCGAGAAAAATTGAAGACAATCATTTGTGTGTTTTGCAATGTTTAATTAAACGCGCCGTAGCAAAAAACTTTGCCTATATATGTGTGTGTATATAATATATATATATATATATATATATATAATATAGGAAGAGTAAAAGAGGTGACTGTATGTACATGTATATATATATATATGTATATATATACACATGTACATACAGTTACCTCTTTTACTCTTCCTATCTTTATAACTTGCCTGTCTTATCTTGTGTGACTTACCCTTGTCTTGCCTTGCCTTGCATAATCTTCAGTCACCTTTTATTCTCTTCTCATCTCCTGTCTTCTCTCCCTTCTCCCTTTTCGTCTCTTCTCATCAGTAACCTTCTCTTTTACTTGACTTAGCTTACCATTCTTAACAATTACTTGACTTAGCTTACCATTTCCTTACTAAATAATACCTTCCACCACATTCTTCGGGGCACAAATTGCCCGGCGGTCAACCACTTCACTGTCGCTATCTATAGGCTACCCAATAGAGTCACCTTGCTGCGGCTGGGGCTCCTCAGTTTGTCCCTTCCACAGTTTCGCAAGCGCCTGGACCAGCGTGGAGTATAATATACGTTGTACCGTGTTCAGTGATTCCATACATACATACATACATACATACATACATACATACATACATACACACACATACATACATACATACATACATGCATAGTACATACATACATACATACAAACATGCATGAATGCAAACACACATATACACATATACATACATACAAACATACATGCATACACACATACTTGCATGCAAATGCACATATGCACACATACATACATACATACATACATACATACATGCGCACATACACATACATACATACATACATACAAACAAACATACAAACAAACATGCGTGCATGCATATACACATAAATACATATGCATACATGCACACATACATGCATAACACATACACACATACATACATACATACATACATACATACATACATACATGCATAAACACATGCATACATGCATAACCCATACACACATGCATACATGCATACATACATACATACATACATACATACGCGCATACACGCATATATACGTATGTATGTATGTATGTAAATATGTATGGATGCATGTATAATGTATACATACATTCATTCACAGAGCTATGTAATCAGTGCAATCAGGTCCTACGGTTTCGACAAAATCCTGCTGATACATTTATGCTATTCTTCATGCGACGTGAGAGCGCAGGCGGGTCGACCATGCATCGTAAAACATGTTGGGCTCGAATGATTAACTTTCCCTAATAACAAAGCAAACACTCCCACGAACAATCGACTTCTTCAAGCGATCAAAAGCATATCCGCACTGGACGTCTAGGCAATGGTATATGGACGCGTAACCGTCGCGCAACGCTTGATAATATCTATAATGTCAAGAAGTCTTACATAGACAGACGTACAAATGCACACATTAAATCCCTTCTTTATTTCGTCTTTCCTTCCATCTTTCCTTCTTTATTTCCTTCCTTCATTCTTTCTCTCCTTGTGTTTTTCATTCAATCTCCCCTTCTTTTTTCCTTCTTTTCTTCCTTCCTTCACCCGTCCATATGTATGCATCGCGCAGTTTTGCGTACATTTGCTAATCGTCAGCAGTCATATCAGCACCTAAATTCAAAGCTACTGAGGTAGAGCGGGTCAAGCCGTAGAATCAAGGGATTCGAAAAAGACAAATTCCCTTTGGACGCCAACACATTCACGCCGTTAGCATTCCGACCCCACGTTCGCTTCCTAAGTAGGGCTGGAGAGCCTGGAAGAAGTAGGTGGTTCAGGAAGAAATCTAGCCAAGCGACCCTTATAAAAGCCAGCAGATCGCGTCAGCGTGCATTGTTTCAAGCCAGCGAGTGCGAGTCTGCGCCGTCTTAGTTGGAACAACATAGCCTAGTTTCTAAGACGGCAAATGGCTAGTTTCTAAGACTCTGCAGAAATCGACAAGTTAGTTTCTAAGGACTCTATGAAGGTTAACGTTTCTGTTTCTAAGAGCTCAATAGAAAGCAACGATTTTGTTTTTAAGGACACCGTAGAAATCAACGATTTTGTTTCTAAGGACTCCATATGAATTAGCGAATCTGTTTCTAAGTACGCTATAATTACAAGCCAAAGAATACAAAGAGTCAACGAGTTCGCTTCAAGTAGGTCAACGAAGAGTTGGGTCAATATTTGCTGGCGGCGAACTTTCGACGAAATAAAGGTTCTATTTTGGTCATTGAACACTCAAGAAGTCATGTCTCTCTCATTCCTTGTATTGCTCGCGCTCTGGCTCGTGTCACGTGATGTTTACGGAGTTAACCAAACGACAGGCTCTCCCTGTAGACGAATAATTACAAGGAGAGCCACCAGCGCTCCATGCGAACACTGCCAAAACTACATCGGCAACCTTACCGAATCAAAGGAGAACTATACGGCTACTACAAATATGACTGTTAAAGATGCCCTCAGCGCAGCGCGTCATGATGACAACGTCCAGCGGCGGTCAGTCTGTAAATGGACATACAGCAATGACCACGACGAAAACAGATGTCCCATGGACCTCGTCGTTGCCATCTGCGATAAGGAAGTCAACATCAACGGCACCGCCAATACCTGTCAACAGGTGTTCTATCCGGTTGCGGTGCGTTTTCGTGATAACACGACCGCGTCCTGGGAGTGGAAGTGGCTTCAACTGGTTGTGGCGTGCACGCTAGCGCAACCGCCTATAAAGTCTTGACTTCCTGCGGGAGGGAGAGTGAGAAAGATAGGGAGAAGGAGAAAGATAGGGAGAGGAAAAGGGAAAGATGTACGGGGAGGAAAAGAGGAAGAGATAGAGAGAGGAAAAGAAAACGAGATAGGGAGAGGAAAAGAGATAGGGATAGAAGAAGGGAAAGAGATGAGGAGAGGAAGAGATAGCAAGAGGGAGTGGGAAACAGAAAGGGAGAGGAAAAGAGATAGGAAGGGGAAAGGGAAAGAGATAGTAAGAGGGAAAAGGAAAGAGATAGGAATAGGAAAAGGGAAAGAGATAGGGAGAGGAAAGGGGAACCAGGCAGAGATAGAGGGATAGATAGAGTAAGGAAGATGGAGAGAGATAGGCAGATGAAGAGGGGAGAGACAGGGAGAGCAAGACAAAGATACTGGGAGAGGTAGAGACAAAGGCATAGGCGAAAAGGTATAATCGCCATTTTTGTTAACCATATTTTGCTACCCATTTCCCTTTGTTAATTATTTTCTCTGGTCACTTTTTTGATGTCTCTTATTTCCTATATGCTATTTCTGTCTTCTTTGTTTTTCACTGTTTACGCCTGTATATCTACTCAACGCACAAAACTGATTTAAACGGGTTTGCAATATGTGTTTTCATCATTACCAATAGTATATTACTAGAACAACGTAATAAAATATGTGCACAGCGCCTTTCAAGGGCCTCGCGAAAGCGTCGAGAGCATCTTTGGTTTATGGATCGTTTAACTGAGCTGCTGGGATTTTTGCATTCTGTAAGTCACGCAAAAAGTTTGTCGTCTTTAAGCCAAAGATTGAGAATGCACGCGTGACTCGGTAGCCAAGTGTTCAGAGCCCTCGGTTTCTATCACGGGGAGCACGGGATCGATCCTCCTCCTCTGAGACGGTTACTGTGTAGGGACCTTGATCAAGTCCTTCAATCACAACTGCAGCTCTGCGCCATCGATGTTCTGTCGTATGGTCGTGTGTGCAGTTCTGAACTTTCGTAGGAATGCAAAAACAAACGCAGCTGCATTGTATTGTATTGTATTGTATTGTGAAGGTTGAGAAATGGAAGATGGCCTGTTTAATCAATTAGTGATATGTGTTCATTTGTTGAGTTTGTTGCAATTTCTTTTTGTTGAAAACTGTCTCAAGCTTCATTTAAGAACTCTTATAATCATTTACACTCTTGTTTGTTAGCATTACTGTTGATATGTAATTTTACTTTGTTACTTTTGACATGTTGTTTCGCATTGTTTATTAACTTGGCTTTCGAAATGTTATACTAAATTGCTCAAGACCTTGACTTTGTTGCACCGTTTTACATTGTTCAATTGGCATCTGGAATGTCATTTTACGTTGCTAGTTTTACTTGCGTCATTTACGTTGCTTGTGACTGGAAAAATCATGTTACATTGTCTGCTGTATATTTTGAATGTCATTTGGCAGCATTCACACTTGATTTTGTTATGTAGTTAGATTACCGAGTAACTTTTTGCTTTAAAATGTGCAACTTCACATGAATATGTGGAAATATACTGCCATAATGTCAACTTCTTAGGAAGATATCCTCAATGTTCAATACCAAAGGGTATTTGACGAGGGACATATCGAAACGTGTGTGTTGACAATAGTATTAAGTGCTCAGAACTAGGGCTATGCAAGAGTTCAGTATCAACTTACCATTTGGGGAGGGGGATAGAGTAGTGGTAACACTCATGGCCAGGAGAGCATAAGGTACGCGGATCGACTCCCGTAACCCCCTCTAAGGCGGCGCCTTGCATGGCTGCCAAACCGTGTGATTAATTAAGATATTGATTGTACTCTCATGTTTCAATGTAATCTTACTGCGTCTGTCGGTTTGAAATAATAAAGAATATTATTTTATTATATATATTTAAACTGTTTGTATATATCGCAAGAGGTCAGCATCAACTTACCGTTTAAACTGTTTGTATATTATTGCAAATGTTGTGCCTTATTTTTGTAAATAAATGAAATTAAACTACGTGTTGACTTGAGCTGAGTATATCCAGTTTAGATCGGTTTCAAAAACGATGACCAAATCTAATCCGAAATAGCCAACAGAAGTCTGGATTAGACCCTCAGAAGTCGTGTGTAGTGTACAGGCCCGCATTAACGGCTGCAGCACCCGGGCCCACACTAGCCTTAATGCGGCCCTGAGAGTGTAAAAATCAATTCAGTCTGGTCCGATCCATAAACTTCGCGCTTGAGATTTACTTTTCCAATGCGTATCCACCATAGGCTCTTTCTCATTGGGCATAATAATAATAATAATAATAATAATAATAATAATAATAATAATAATAATAATAATAATAATAATAATAATAATAATAATAATAATAATAATAATAATAATAATAATAATAATAATAATAATAATAATAATAATAATAATAATAAATATTTATTCTTTACTTCAGTCTGGTCCGATCCATAAACTTCGCGCTTGAGATTTACTTTTCCAATGCGTATCCACCATAGGCTCTTTCTCATTATGAAAGAATTCAGTCTGGTCCGATCCATAAACTTCGCGCTTGAGATTTACTTTTCCAATGCGTATCCACCATAGGCTCATTCTCATTGGGCATAATAATAATAATAATAATAATAATAATAATAATAATAATAATAATAATAATAATAATAATAATAATAATAATAAATATTTATTCTTTACTTAAGCGCCTGCAAACACACTGCGCTGTACATGTACATGTTATGCGATAAACCTTAACTACTAACAGAACAGACAGCCTGCAACACTGCAATCATGCGAAGACTTAACGCAGTGGCGTAACTGGGGAGGGGACAGGGGCAGAGGAGGCAACCGCCCCCGGGCGCAGCACAAGTGGGCGCAAAATCAGCGACAGATAATTTAATAGTACTATGAAATTCAATAATTCAATATATTAAATTTATAAATATATACAAATAAGCACAGCTTGGTTTTCAGTTTAAAATGTGGCCAGAATAATGAATACCAAGAATCGGCTCTATTGGCGTTTCGGTTCAAAAAAAGGAGGGAAAAGGCTATCACACCTTGGAAATGATCTGCGCCGAGATATCATGACTGAAGATGCTATTAAATCACAGAAATCAAATAGACGTAGTTAGTCCGGAATTCCCCGCTGGACCTACAGAATTTCTTGAGATCGCATGGAGAAGATGTATTTGTGGCGTTCGCCGCCCGGACGCCTGCCCTGCCGCACCGGGCGGGTTCCAGTGATGACTCCAGCCCACTACCCGTCTGGAGCCACCCGAGTCACTGCCTTGCCTATTTTCAGTGTCAAATGGCTTATCTCTGTCCATAGTGACCGTTCCTGTCAGAGGAGGTTCAGGGTTTACCGCTTTACTAAGAGAGGCTACACTGTATAGCTCAGTCTCGGCATCAGACTCTGCCACTTCCGCGGTCACCGGGTGGGCAACGTCCTGAGGATGGCCGTCCTTCAGAACAGGGTTCGGTCTTTTACCTGCAGCAGTCTTTGCCTTTCTGTGTACCTTCCTATTTACGGGCTTTCTCTTCCTCTCTACCTGACCTGAACTTTGACGTACCATTCTGCACCTCGTGACTCTTGAACTATCGCCGTTATCATGGAACACCAAACGTTCTCTAAGTTCAGGGAACAAGAAGTACTTATGACGAGTCTCTGCGTCATGTAATAGAAGACACGTATCCATCGGGCAACGCGTCTTCTTACTGTCACGTATCTCTAGCTGTGTTTCCGTGTGCGGCATACCGGCCTCACAATAATGAATTCTGCTTCGAAAGATAACGGGTCTCTATGGCACTCTGATAGTGAAGGTCCTCTCTATAACCTTCGCTATCTACACACACAGACCTTTGTTCTGACCTACGCACGAGGGGGCCCAACCTCGCACTTCAATCAGTTCTCAGAGCTGTGTGTTGCGACAAGCAAATATGTTCTATCTAGGTACCCGACTGACTACCCGGACTTTCCCGTATCGTTTACTCTTGGTCTGGTTTAATGTCCTTCTACCTGGGACTCTCGTGCACTTCACCTTGGGACTAACTTAACTTCGGCTATGAAACCTCGGACGTGTCTCTGCCGGACCTGGGTACCTGAATACCCGACCCGAGCTTTGAGGTTAATCTCTTGTTCTGATTTATTGTCCCTTTAACCTGGGACTCTCGTACACTTCACCCTGGGACTCTGACTAGCTGGATTTCGATAGCAAAGCGGACGTGTCTCTTTCGGACCTGGGTACCCGAATATCTTGGTCTGATCTCTTTCCGGTTTACGCAACCTTTTATCTTCCCACTATTCTGAATTAGTCTGTCTCGAGACCTGAGCAGCAGAGTGGGCCCTTACTCCACAAGCCGTATCTCTTGAACCTGACTCTCTAAATCCAATAGAGAGCGTAACAGTTGTCTTTTTTTCGGGAGCTCACAGACTCGTAGGCTTCGTTTCCCGGTACTCACACTCGATTCTGCCAACGGTATCTGTGAGTAAATACCAGTAAATTTACCCCGTTATTGCACACAGACCTGTGTAGCTTTTCACCGTGGGAACTTTCCCGAACACCGGAACAGACAACGATCGGATCGTTCGGATGGTCTCCCGGACTGATATTTGCCGGTAAACCGCGGGAGTAACTATGCATGACGCGTAAAGCAGCCAAACCCAGATACCGCGTATTGAGATTCACGGGTTGTTCCCCGATGTTATCGAACAGTTTCAACAAGATCGTTCCGGTACTTCACCGGACGTCACCAACGGAATGTTTCTCCGCACTTTACCTATACAGACCTGTGTTTTCTCTAACTCTCACGATCGGTCTCTCCCCGAGGTTTACTCAGACTGTTAAACTTCCACAATCGGGATCTAACGGCAGGGTGGGCCTCAAACCTGTCGAATCGGCGGTCAATCCAATACCTAAGAGTGATTACTTTTTGCTGTAACTCGGGATCGCACTGCTCAGCTATTATGGACGATACTTTAACTGAGTTATCTCCACCGGGTCTTTGCCCGTGTATCTCAGACGGTCAACTGCGGGGCCTTTCCGCGTATCTCTCAGACGGCCACCAGCGCGGTCTTTCCGCGTGTATCTCAAACGGTCAACAGTTGGGAGTCTGCCCGTGTATCTCTGATGGCTACCAGCGGGTCTTTGCCCGTGTATCTCAAACGGTCAACACCGGGTCTTTGCCCGCGTATCTCTGACGGCTACTACCGGGTCTTTGCCCGTGTATCTCAAACGGTCAACACCGGGTCTTTGCCCGCGTATCTCTGACGGCTACTACCGGGTCTTTGCCCGTGTATCTCAAACGGTCAACAACGGGTCTTTGCCCGCGTATCTCTGACGGCTACTACCGGGTCTTTGCCCGTGTATCTCAAACGGTCAACACCGGGTCTTTGCCCCCGTATCTCTGACGGCTACCGCTGGAACAGACCTGTGAGCTCTCAGTCTCTCACGATCGGTCTTTCCCCGAGCTATACTCAGCCCGCAAACTACCAACAATCGAGATTCAGACCTTCTCGCGATTTAACAGCAGGGTGGGCCCCAGCCCTGTCGGATCGGCGGAGTCAATCCGTCCCCCGAGAGCGATCGATTCGGCTGTAACCCGAGATTGAACTGATTAGCCTTTTCTCGGACGCCCTGTCGTCCGTTAATATATTTGCAACTTGCCCGAAACCTGGAACTCGCTTTATCACTCGCCGTATACTACCACACGGAGTGCAGTATTAATCGCTAACCAACGACACTAAAGAACCGTATCGCTGTATATGCAGAGTGCAGTACCGCCACTCTACGATATAGGCAACGCAGCGTGAGGCAAGCTCTATGTATCTATCTGCATCTATCTGCATCCTAAAAGCTAGAGTGTAAATTACATTCTGGCCTCCATAGGAAGGCTATGTTCATTGGTCTGCACGACTATAAGTTAGTACGTAAGCCATATTCAGGCCTCCATACTTATATAGTAGGCCATCACCATATTCTTAAATACAGGTGTCCAAAATCGAAATATCTACCAGCTATATTTAGCGGCGCCCTATGTTTAGCCACTAAATATTGGACAGTTCTCTTATTTCAATTAATAAATTGAAGCGTTAAAATGGCAAAAATAAAATACAGCACTTGTAATTATAATTATAATCGAACAGTTATAAAGCGCCACCCATCGAATAAGACGCTAATTAACTAAGACAGCTATCATTATATTCCTTCGTTCGTGCCTTGTGGCCTAACCGCCACATATTTCCTAATCTGCGAATTGCTTTAGAACTGCTACTAGCCGTTGTCGTTTCTGTTGCTACTTGCGAGAGATCTTTTAGTTAGCTGAAGTTGATTCTGACGTATTCACGAAGCGCAGTAAGCCAAAACCGATTGAGTAATTTGGCGATTCTGAGCATTGAAAAAGAGGTTTTCGATCAAACCGTCCAATCCAGGTTAGTTCAATCCAGCTCAGTCTAATCCAGTTCAGTTCAGTCCAATCCAGTCCATTCCAATCCAATCCATTCCAATCCAGTACAATCCATTCCAATCCAATCCATTCCAATCCAATCCATTCCAATCCAATCCAATCCAATCCATTCCAACCCAATCCATTCCAATCCAGTCCAATCCAGTCCATTCCAATCCAATCCATTCCAATCCAGTCCAATCCATTCCAATCCAATCCATTCCAATCCATTCCATTCCAATCCAATCCAATCCATTCCAACCCAATCCATTCCAATCCAGTCCAATCCAGTCCAATCCAATCCAATCCAGTCCAGTCCAATCCAATCCAGTCCAATCCAGTCCAATCCAGTCCAATCCAATCCAATCCAATCCAGTCCAATCCAGTCCAATCCAATCCAATCCAGTCCAATCCAATCCAATCCAGTCCAATCCAATCCAATCCAGTCCAATCCAATCCAGTCCAGTCCAATCCAATCCAGTCCAATCCAGTTCAGTCCAATCCAGTTCAGTTCAACCCAATCCAAAGTGATTTTGACAAAATAATAGATGCGTTTGCAACTGCAAAAGCCAGAAAAATTACCTTTTGGCCATAAGCCTTAAACCCAAATCATATTGTAACTGCATTAAATTACTACACACTGTTACATGGTTACACAGTGCTATTATATGAACGATTAAAAGTCAACTAGAAACAAAGGCGTAGACGGGGGGGGGGAGGGGTAGCCAATAATTGAGACGGACTGTATACCCAATGCAACAAGTGTAGAATGAATAACCAAATGCCCCCCAATATTTTGGACAGTTTACGTCAGTTACTAGAAAGGGGGCGCAGTCCAATCAAATCCAGTCCAGTCCAGTTCCGCCCAATCTGGTCAAATCCAACCTAATCCAGTCCAGTTCAGTCCAATCCTATAAAGCACTGTCCAATCCAATCCTATGCAGTCCAATCCAATACATCAACGTTAAATATCGATCTGTCCATCCATCCATCCACTCACCTAACCATGAACCACCCATTCATCCATCCACTAATCCAAGCCCACATACCCATCTACACACCAGTCCACCCACATATCCCCCGTTCCACCCACCCACCCATCCATCCATCCATCCATCCATCCATCCATCCATCCATCCATCCATCCATCCATCCATCCATCCATCCATCCATCCATCCATCCATCCATCCATCCATCCATCCATCCAAACCCACCCACCCAATCGATTTCAAGTTACCCCCGGGGGTAACTTGAAATTGATTTCAGATTACTCCCCGGTAATCTGAAGGCGATTTCAAGTTACCGGGGGTAATGTGAAGTGGGGGTAATCTGAAATCGCTACACCGGTGCTAATGGACAAGGCATCAACCGATGGCGTACCAAAAACAAGCCGTAACCAGGCCAAAATGGAGGTCTACACTGGATTTTGAACTGATATTAACCATTCAATTAACGAGCCTGATGCTTATGTAGCACGCTTTACCATCATTTCAAAGGTGTCTAAAACGATCACGGTTACAACTCGACTAAGGAGCCTTAAATTTATGTAGCAAAGCGTGATAATATTTTAAGGGTGTTCAAAGCCCATCTTGAATTTAACGCAGATTTATGACGACCATCGCTTCCCATAGTCCACATCGAGAGCAACATAAAGCTCCGCCCTGAGCGCTAACAGCTCCTTTGACGAGCTTCTCACGACCTAGCGCTATATAAATTTACTATCACAATTACATTCAATTCCGATTTCATTTTGTAGGCAATTTCGTCCAGGACAACTTACACCCGTCTTAAGAAGACTCTGTAACGTATAGACAGTGTGATAACAAATTGAAAAGAAATACTTACTCCCACCCCGTTTTCACTGGGCTCAACTTGCGCCCTCCCTGAATAGGGATTAAAAAAACCTGAATATTTTCGACCCAAACCTTTGGCAAGTCATAACTGTCATTGCCTCAATTCTTATCGACAGCATCTTTATTTATTTTATTTATTCCGGATATTTCTATAGCGCCTCTCGAAGTCTACTACTACTCAGAGGCGCTGCCGACTACAGCATTTGATACTGTGGCGGAATTTTCACGCCGAAGCGCCACGAGCAGTTGCGAGTGAAGGACTTGCCAAGGTCCGTACGCAGCGGCTAGAGTGGGATTCGAACCTGCAACCCTCCGGTTACAAGGCGCCGAACTTACCACTGAGCCACCTTGCCATACTGTAGTAGTGCCAGTCTTGTTGCCTCTTGCCTTGTAAGTAAGTAGGTAAGTGGTCTTTATTTACACCCAGTGCGTTGTTTATACAACATAGAGTATAGAATCAAACAGGAGCAGATAGACACGACGATTAACAAAACTACTTTTAAGTAGTTTAGATTAACCATGCGCTCGATAGTCCAGTGGTTAGCGTACAGTACTGTTGACTGAGAGATCGGAGTTCAAATCTCCACCATGGCAGAAAGTTGGTTCGAGGTTTCTGCCCCACCTGCGCCCCCTAGCGAACTCAGCTATAATGAGTTCACTGACCTACATTGTCGGTGGGAAGATGAGAAGGCGAGGGACAGGACTAGAAAGCCACCCTTATATGCCGAGGCTAAGAAAATGAACTCGCTAGCACTTTATGCCCATGGAAGTATATGCGAGTCTATAAAAGGTGTTTAAGGGACTGCTCTTCTTCACTCTTTAGAGTAGGGCTTTAAAATTTGGAGTTTATGATTACGAATACTAGGTAGCACGGGCGGCGATCCCGGAGGGGGGTCGAGGGGGACAAGACCCTCCCACCTTTAACAGTGGGGGGACACGCCATACATCAAATGCCTCCCAAATTTTGAAGAAACACCCGAGAAAGGTCATCAAATGTTTTCGCTCTCAGGTCATCAAATTAATTTTTTGACCTCTTTTTTGACCAGATCAGTTCAAAACTCTTTTATGACCAGATCAGTTCAAAAATGCCCCCCACCTGTCAAACAAGATCGCCGCCACTGTATAATGGTATGTCATATCTTGCGAAGTGAGTATACTTGTCCTCGCTATACCCCTTGTCCTACCATACTTCGCTGAACCTTACCAAATCGCTTACAAAATATTGCCATAGGTCAGGGATGGCGAACCTTTGGTAAGGTGCGTGCCAAAATGCTGCTAAATCATTTAATAAAATACCGTCGCGTGCCCCTCGGAATTTTACACAGTAGCCTATATAATTATTTGTCTCATATATAGGTTTTAGTTAACAAAGTGTAAAAAAAAATAAAATAAAGACGTTATTTCAAAGATCGCTTTTAAATGGTGTTAAAATAAAGTCATAAAAAAAGTTTGAAATCCTACAGAGATTTTGTATTTCTAAGTTTGAAATTTTGGGGGACGCTCTGAATGTGCCCAAAAAATTTCATCGCGTGCCACTTTGGGCACGCGTGCCATAGGTTCGCCATCCCTGCCATAGGTGGCTACACCGTGTCACAAAAAAGACATACACTGGAGCATCTCATCGCTTGACGCAATGTCTGGGAACCACTTCTGGAACCGTTCTCTGCGATGCTTCGTCGCAGCGTTCAGCGGATCCACCGAACCATCCTTACAAGAACAGAACAGATCCCAAAAATACGGTGCGTCAGGATAGTTACAGCGTTCCCTACAGACACCCTTAAAACGAAGTCAAAAGGCGTTATAATTATAAGCATAAGCTTATTGTTTAGAGCGCATATTTTGGACACCCTTAAAATGTTGCCAATCGACTATATATTAGCTTGGTAGCAGGTTGGTTTTGGAGGTAGAAACGCAACTAGCTGACTGTAAATAATTTGCCTTTGAGGCCACAAAATCAATTATAAAAAAATTGAACGAAAAAGACTATTTTGGCCATCAAACCACCTTTTGGTCAACAAAGAGCCTTTGCGCCAAAGAGAAAGAGGAAAAGATGAATGAAGTATATATTAAATATTAATCTATATATTATCAAAGCTCGATGGCAACCACCATCGCCATCTCAACAAGTTGCCACACACGAAAACAACCACGAGAGAAGCAAATAAAAATGATGGACGAAAAATAAATGAAAATAAACTGAACTATATCAATGAACTTGAAAGACGTCAACGGCCTCTGTTCCCGTGACATCTGTCAATGCAGAGTATTAGAGAGGGTTGGCTAAAATCCAGATCATGGTCAAGCACTATTATTATGCACTTATTAAGCGCCAATATCCACTCACGAAGCATCAATCGATGGCGCTGAGCAATTGCGAGTGAAGGACTTGTTCAACGTCCTTACACAGTAACCATCTCAGAGCAGAGGGATCGAACCCGTACTCTCCGCGTTGCCAGGCTACCACTCTAACCAATCGGCTTGGTTGGTGAGTTGCTGCTTAACGACGCTGTGTCGTAACAAAGGTGAATTGTGTCGCCCTCCTCCTTTGTCCAGATTTGGACTGGCACTACTACAGTATGAGCAGCGATGGGACTTACATTGCAAATCGTGTACTACACGTTAAACGGGAATGTTGTGTTGACTCATCGGCTCCTGTGCTCTAAGCTTATATAGCATGGATTGAAACCGTGTTAAAGGTGTTTAAGGAGAACGGTCGAAACATTGCTGTAAATATTAAATTTTGCCGTGTCACGGCCGATTAAAGTTAGCGTCATGGCCAGGTAAAGGTCGGGTCAAGGCATTTCAAAGCGAGGTCAAGATGGGTCAAAGCATGCTAGATATTTTGGCCTAAAGAGGACGCGTTTGGACGAGACAACAAGTCACCAAGTTGAGGTCATAAGTCAGAAGGTCAAAAGTCACGATGGCAAAGGTAACGAGACCAGAGACAGGGCTAAGCCATGCAAGGCTGTCATATTTGGCTTCGCAGGCCGAAGCTAGGCCTAAAAAGATATATCAATTGATATAGCGCCCATAATGGCGACCAAGACAACGTCACATCGTCACCCTCCTGTCTTTGCTTTCTGAAATTTATTCAGCTGTTGATAGGTCCGAACTCACTCTTCTGGCGCTATATGATGTCCCCTCAGCCTTTGACATGGTTGACCACACCATTCTTCTACAGCGCCTCGAGACCTCTTGCGGTCTGAAGGGCCCCCCTCTCCAGTGGTTCCGGTCATACCTGTCTGATCGCACTCAGATGGTGAATCTAGAACTATATGGGTCCCTATCAAACTGGGTGTTCCGCAGGGCTCTGTTCTAGGCCTTCTCCTCTTTATTTTGTACACGGCCGGTATCCCATCTCTGCTCCCCATCCATGGGGCTTCAGGCCATCTCTTTGCTGACGATGTCCAGGCTGATGTCCATGGGCCTCCTTCCTCTCAGCTTCTTCTTGCTCAGCGCATCGAAGCTCTTTCTCATGATCTTCATACCTGGATGTCTTGCAATCGCCTCTCCCTTAATTCGTCCAAAACCCAATATATCTGGTTTGGCACTCCTCAGCAACTTCTAAAACTCGACTTTGCTGTGCTGTCTCAAAGGTTTCCGCTTTTAACTTTCTCGTCTAGCGTTCGTGATCTAGGAGTGACCCTTGACAATTCTCTGACCTTTACTGAACACATTTCCAAACTCACTCGCACTTCCTATTTTCACCTAAGGCGCCTTAGAGCTATCCGTCGCTCTCTCTCATCTCCAATTTTCACTTCAATTGTCCATGCATTTGTCTGCTCTAGACTTGACTATTGCAATTCCCTCCTCATTGGTCTTCCTAAAGTCCGTCTTGCTCCTCTTCAGTCCGTTCTCAATGCTGCTGCTAGATTAATTGCCCGTCTTCCTCGATTCTCTCATATCACCACCTTTATGACAGAAGAACTCCACTGGCTCCCGCTTTCTGCCCGCATCCAATTTAAGGTCCTCATCCTTGTGTGTAAGGCTCAACTTGGTTTCGCTCCAAAATATTTATGTGACTTAATTCATCGCCCTCACTCTGCTGCTTCTCTTCGTCCTCTTCGTTCATCTGACCGTTTGGACCTCCTCGCTCCCCGTGTCAGGACTTCTCTGGCTCAATCTAGGTCTTTTGCCTCCATTGGCCCTGCTCTTTGGAATGAGCTTCCTCCGTTCGTTCGTTCTTCTATTCTCTCAGGTAACGTCTCTTCCTCTTTTAAGTTTCTTAAAACTTGCTTTTTCTCTCGGGGTCTCTCGCACTGGGGGCGCTTCTGAATGGCCCTCTCGTTAGAAGCGCTTTATAAATATCCGAATACAATACAATACAATACATCGAAGCAAAAGAATGTGTAAGGTAAGTTATGGTGAAATTGATTTATTTAGCTACTCTGCCGTATCTGTCGTTTTCGGCGATGTGTACAATTAGACACCTTTACAATGTAAACAACGGCTGCTATATATAAATATAAGACGCTGAAACAAGAAATTTTAAGTAAAAATGTAGCTTTTGGTAAAATAGAAAAATAATGGATTGATAAAGATAGGTAGGGTAACCTAGAGGCTAGAACAAGGTATAGAGTGGGCTAAGGCATCGTAGGATAACACAGGGCAAGTATACATCGAGGTGGGCAAGGATGGGTAGAATAATGTCACAAAAAACAATACCATAAAATCCTTGTGATACATTTCAAGTAAATACGATACATCACATGCTATAAGCATATCATTAACATAATATTAGCATATCGCCGTCCATGTTTGTATTTAGTGTACATGAGCATTGTGCAAAACTGTAGGCCAGTGCTGCAAATGAGTTTCTTTTTTCTTTTTTTACCCCTTTTTCTTCCTCCTTTTCTTTGTTATATTTTTTTTCTTATTTTCCAAAAATCAGGAGGGCAAATGCCCCTTCCCCGCCCCAAATGACGTCCCTGGACATTACTGGTGACTCTCGAGTCGCAATGAATAGACGGATTTAAACAAGTGCGTTAAGACACCTCTACAACAGGTTTACAATATGCTTTATATACGAGGCAGTAGCATTGAAATTTGAATCAATATTTCCTAAGAATGGCTGTGGCCATTTATGTAGTGCTATACAGGAAACTCACGAAGGCGCTAAACGTTGCTACCTGAAAGATTTAAACAGATGCAACTTAAGAAATTTCGAAAACGGCTTCTAAGCTGCATGCGGTGTAATGTTACGAATTGCGAATGGAAGACTCTTCCAGTGTGATGGTCCAGTGCATGAGAAGGAACGGTGCATCGATCTACGGGAGAGCCTGACCATCAAGTCAACACGAGTAGAGGAACGCTGGAATCTATGACCTGGGTGGCTGGAGACGGGAAAATAGCTCTCTGGTGTACTCTGGGGCCGCACCGACCATTGATGTTCGTCCTCCCATGAAGGTGTTCTTCAAGATGATTCTGTCCTCAACATGGAGCCAGCGCAACGTATCAGGCTTATAAATACCTATGCAGTGCGAACTCTAGGTCCTCTCCAAGTCTATTAGTTGGATCGCTCTATTTAGACACCTTTAAAAGAGTTTCAACTTGTGCAATACAAGGATGGAACGCGGCAGCCTAATATTCACTTTCAAGTGAATAATAATTAGTCATCGTTCATACTCTGGAAGTGCCAGTCCGAAGATTGGATAACAAAGGAGGGCGGCAGCAATAAGATGTAGTTAAACTCTGATCCTACCAGTTTGGGGAAAGCGCTTATACACACCCTTAAATGAATACAATTATAATTATATAATGGGACACGGTATACCAGATTGGTTCGAGCGCTCATTTTCAACACCTCAAAAATGTTCGTAATCGAAATAATATAGTTTTGCCTGATCTATACATGTACTTGATTACTGAATTCCCTACATATTGGTCTTCCCAAGGTCCGCCTCGCTAGTCTTCTGAATTGCTCTCCCGTTAGAAGCGCTTTATAAATGCCCGTATACAATACAATCCAATCCAATCCAAACCAATCCAGTCCAGCCAATGTTGCAATTCAATAAAATGCAGTCCAGTCCAATCCAGTCCAATCCAATCCAGTCCAGTCCAGTGCCAAGCAATGCAATCCAGTCCAATCCAGTCCAATCCAATTAAATCCTGTCCAGTTCAATCCAGTCCAACCCAACCCAGTCCAATTCAGTCCAGCTCAAACCAGTCCAATGCAGTCCAATTAAGTCGAGTCCAATCCAGTCCAATCCAATCCAATGCAGCCCAGTCCACTCCATTCCAACCCAATCCAGTCCAATCAAATGCAACCCAGTTCAGTCCAATCCTATCCATTTCAGTCCAGTCCAGTCCAATCCAAAGCAATCTAGTCTAGTCCAATGTTGCAATTCAATTCAGTCCAGTCCAGCCTAATGCAATCCCATCCAGTCCAGTCCAATAAAGTCCAGTGACTTCTATAGCGCCGACGCCATAATGACAAAGACATCGATCGGTCTGAGGAGTGAAATCGCAATTAAAACTCTTAATCAATCTGATAATAGACACCAGAAACCAATTACTAATTAACAATAAACTCTTCAGTTTAATCCTCAACAAGACAAAAACATCATCGATAATTCGGTAATCTAACGGTTTACAGTTTTCGTAATGCCTCTTACACGTTACAGATATCGACAATAGTACCACCTTAGGGACTTCTGCGTTTCAGTCTCCTCGGTCCCGGGCCGTGGCACCCTTCGGTTGGCTGCCCGTGGACCCCTGACTGTCCCTCGTATGCATACTGCTCAGTCCAGAAGCTTTGCCTATGTCGGACCCACCAACTGGAATCACCTTTCTCGAGAGCTACAGCTCGAGCTCCTCAGTTTGTCCCTTATACAGTTTCAGAAGCGCCTGAAGTCTGTATTATTCGAAAGCGATTTCACTGGTTCGGGTCGGTAGCGCCACTGAAGAGTTTATTCTTGGAGTGTTGCTTTAGATATGTCATATTATAATTACAATCACAAAATGGTGTCTACACGTACGTTGAGCTGGTCCGCATCAAAACAAAATGAAATTGACAAAATATTCAAAAGATTACCAATCACACGCATCCATCGCAGTTTACAGTCTATCGAAACAACGAAAAATAATTATTAAATGCAATCATAATCACCAGCGAAATTGATACGGAATGGCTTATTAGTCTTCCTGGTTGTGATATGACAACCAGTTTTCTCAATAAACGAATATACATACACAGTTTATAAGGGGCCACCAGTTTGGTCAATTGCAATTCAATTCTTCAATTTCTAAATGTCTGGTAAATGTCTGGTAGCAGGTGGTAACATCGTAGCCCGATAACATAAAAAGTTGTCTACTGGCAAAGAACGGCAACGTTCTCCCCACATGCACACAAGCACACCTACGCACACACAGCTAAATCTCTACTCTGGACTTGTGATAACAGTAAAGCAAAAATGCCTGTTTGTATTACAAAGTCTGCGGCTCTGCTACTAGACAATCGTAAAGTTTTGGCCACAGAAATCTGTCACATCAGTAAATCACAAAAGTTGAGGAATGCTTATATTCAAGTACTAATGGCAAGAGGTTGAAGATCGTTCTACTCGCTCATTTTCAGGTCAGGTACACCCATGACAAGTTTCCTTAGATATGCGCTATAGAAAGAAGCATTTACAATCACAGTTTCGTCACGCGCATGCATGTATTCGAACTTTTATATAGCGCAGTTTGGTAATCCATTAAAAGGAATCCAATGTGGTGCGCCTCAACATAGCTGGAAAAGTAACTAGAGCAGAGTTTACAGTGAGGGATCAACAAACGACCGAGAGCGCACGATGTAGTCTTGTAGATGTACGGTAGCGAAGGACTAGAAGATCTCCACAGTCGGATATGAAGAAAGCGGCTGGCGCTCTGAATATAGTTTGATTGCTTGAAATAAGGTAAACATTTGATATGGTTCGATGTAGTGTACCCTGATTCGGTGTGCTGTACATTGACGAAATTACAATTAAAATAAGTAGCACAAACACTTCAAAACAAGCAGAAACTTTACACTGAACAAAACTAGAAAGTATTACAAGTTAAAGCTACAATGTCCTTAAAGACTTAACCTCTTCTCAAATGCCTCCGTATAAATAAAGCTACAATACTATGTAATTTGATTTATACAATATTACAATAGATCAACCTCGTATCGGTGCCACACGTGGCATCAAAAAGAAACGTACCAAACAATAGAATAGACGTTATCGTGAAACAATCAATAATTATTATCATTTTGATAATTGAATAGAAATCATTTGATACCGGTTAACTTTTCAATGATAATTTTTGCGATAGTTAAATAATAACGTCGACATCCCTATCACAGCCATCATCATCATAATCAGTTCCTGACGCCAGCCATTTTGCGGCGACGGGTACGAATAAATGATCTCCATTTATCCTCGGTCATTTGTCAAGGCTATTGCCCCCTTAGTGTTCGTCCAAGTGAAGTTATTTCCTCACTTATATTACCTATCCAGCGTAATCTTGGTCTGTCTTTGTTTCTCTTTCCTCCGAATCTTGCTTCTAGTGTATTGTGTGGGATTCGGTCAACTGGCATTTATAGTGCAAGCATTTGTCATCAAAATTAATATTTAGGAGTACCATTAATTAACTAATTAAATAATTTATTTATTATTTAGTTTTTAAAGAACTTTATACAGTGCCACTCGTAGAATTTAACTTTTGATATATTCATGTTAAAATTAAGAGGACTACTTGAATTTTAATATAGCACTAAGTAAAATAGATTATCCAATAAATACAGTCCAATTACTTACAAATTCATTCCAATCATCAGTACTAGCAGTTAATAGAATACATTTAAATTATTTGAATAGTAAAATATATTCTGTGACTATTATTCTTGATATATTAATTATTAGTATGATTAATAAATATTATGCAGAAAGAAAAAATTATAGCACTGACAAGTATTTTTTCAGTATTCATAAACCTGTCATTAACATTCGATTTCATTATAAAACAAAATAGCCGTACAAGATGTCGTTAACAGTTTACATACTTTTTTTATCACCCGAGTGATTAAATCTTCTTAAATAATATTTAAAAATAATCCTTTTTCTTATAGTTTATACTGCAATTCTCGTCCTGCTAACCACTTGTACATAAACATTTATCTTCATAATATTAACTTATAACCATAACCACAAGTTCACAAAGACATCAATGCCACGTTTCAAAACTTCAAAAACAGTACCAAAACAACTGCTATAAATTACACCATTATCTGGAACAAAACTGCTACTTCAAGTGCTAATAAGTACTATCGATGCTACTTTTGATTACTATTTTCAAGTCCTAAGATGCCGTTTACAGACACCGTACGATCACAGAAACGCTTTACACCGGAGCCAACAGCTGTACGCTCTCGTCAACGAAAAATAGTTCTCTGCTGCAACTTTCTCACCTCTCTCGTGTCGTCAACGTTTCGTTTTCGACTTTCAAATGAGAAGTGCGAAAAGAAACAACAAAAATCGGTCGAAAAAGGAAATTTTTTCGTCATGAAATACTTTCATTTTGAAGTTTGACTAGCGAAATTCGTTCAGCTGTTTGAATCTGGGACGTATTCGTCCGCCGCCGCTAAACCTGAGCAACTGTTGAGAGAGCCCTGACGGAGGCCCTTAAGGGACTGGTTTACCTACAATATGATACAATAATTACTATCAAATATTAATAATCAAATATGCATTTATTAGTAGTATAAATTTAATCAGATTTGAGTTATTATTTATTGCAGTTTATCATTGTCATCGTCACTGCTTTCGTACATGTTCCTGTAATTGTGAGTTTTCGTAGTCGTGTGTGGTATGGTGATGGTGATGGTGATGGTGGTGGTAGTAGAAAGTAGCAGTTGTAGCAGTAGAAGTAGTAAAAGTAGTATTAGTAGTAATAACGGTAATAATAATAACAATAGTTATCATTAGTATAATTGTGGTAATTGTTACAATTGTTGTAATTGTCGTTATTGTTATCATTACCATTATCATTATCATTATCACCACTATTGGTTTTTAAGTCGGACTTTATAAATTTAGAGATTGCCTTTACGATTACACTCACATGTCCGTGCTGTCAACTGAATCATGCTATTATGACGATATTTCACGATATTTACATTAGACATTATTCAAACTATAACTCATACACCCTAATTTTTCCTCAAGGAATTATTAATCGTAATTCGTAAATATAAAGTTATTAGCAGGTAATCTGAAGTCCGAATGGGTACCTTGTCGAGTAACTTGAGATGCACTTCGAGTAAAGAATGCAATCGCTGGATGCTCGAGAGATGTTGCTCTTGTTTCAAATGGTAGATATCCTCGTTGACCTGGTCCCTACAACAGTCGGAAAACCCTTAAATAGACAAATGTTACCGTAAAAGAAGAGCTGTTCTTTAAACACCTTTTTATTGTCTTGCCTTTGCCCTATATAATACAAAAACTGCAGGGCGTTATTGACTTTGTAAATTTTAGATTCACCTATGTACATGCAAAGTGCAGTCTTGTCAAATGAAATCAAATTATTCGTTTATTGAAAGGTTTTCGTCGACACAGACGCGATGTTATTACACAGTGTTGCAAAGACAATAATTGCAATTGGTAATAAATCAGATAACAGTTGGTGAAAGAGACTGAACAGATTAATGGATTTTAGAGTAAGGTATACCCGGTACATATAAAAGAAGGACAGTATAGTGGTAAAATAGTTAATTGTTAATAAGTGTTTTTATAGAGCATACGGGGTATAAAGTTTTTGTCGTTTTTATCAGGTAATGTGAAATTAAGAACCTGTGGCCGGAGATTATGATGGATATTGCGATCAGGTGGAAAATAGGGTCCAAGAACATGGCCGGAGTCTGTAATGGCTGCCGGAAGGAGGCGTTCATCTGCCTGTTTTGCCAATTCAGAACCACATAGAATGGATGGAGAAAGTGCACAATTGCAGAAGCTTTCTCGGTGTGACCTTTTCTCATTAGTCGATTTTTTTTACGAGGAGGCTCGAGAGAGTGGCTCTGACACAGATGCAAGTCTACTGAGCCACTTAAAACCTTGTCATGTTATGTTATGTTATGTTATGTTATGTTATGTTATGTTATGTTATGTTATGTTATGTTATGTTAATAGCTTGGTTATCTTTAGTTATGTCTATCTTCAGTTATGGCTATCTTTAGTTATCTATCTTTTATTTTGTGAAACCGCACAGTCATAAGGTATTACCAGTCCCAAGCCTGGAGAAAGGGTGAGGGCGACGCTAACCACTTATGTTATGACACAGCTCGTAAACAGTAACCAACCAACCAGTCCCTAGCTAGCCTTCGAGCAGCCATCGGTATGCACCATGGGTATTAAGTGTTAGCGACTTGATTTTCTTCGGCATATGAGAGCGAGTGGTCAGTTCTCTCCCTTTCCATCTCATCTTCCCATCGATAGTGTACGGTCAGTGTACCCATCATAGCTGAGTTGGCTAGGGAACGCAGGTGGAGCAGAATTCTCGAAACAAATTTCTGCCCTGGCGGGATATGAATTCCCGATCTCTCGATTGACAAACCACTACACTACCCTACCAAGCACCCCCGGTAACTAGTATGAAATCAGCATCGGTGAAAACGACGCTCCGTCATAGCAAAGATGATAAACATAGTCTCCCTCCTCTTTAATCCAGGCTATGGACTTGCACTACTATAGTGCAAGCAGTGAAGGAGTTATTAAATACGGCAGATGACCAATATCGTAATAGCCTAAGACACTGGTGAAATACAAGTATCAAACAGGATTTATTTTTCTTAAAATAATTGCCTCAACTCCTGCGCCAATCAACAACGGAATCTGTTATGAAGCGCGCGTATTGAATTTATACCATGCATGTAATCCGTTTTAAAGGTGTCTTTATTTAACGGCAAATTTAAAGTTACCACGCGTAGTTAGTGTTTAGCCATCGTAATCGCAAACCGCAAATTTATAAAGCGTCACTTAAAAGCTAAGCGTAGAGCGCCAAGTTCTTCACGAGCGCTGCGTCTAGTCGAAGGGGTTGTCCAGAGATATCAAATGGAGATCCTAATCCGGTTGCCACGGAAACCACATGTGGCAGAGCGACATCTTTTGACGTCAATCAAACACACTAACGCTGATTTCAACTTCGAAATCATATCACGCAGGCATAAAATTGGGCAAGGTTAAGTGGAGGTCATACATCCCAGGATGTCAGGACTCGGTAGATATCGGTAAACATTAAAATACGAGAAGTAATTGAAGTTAACGCAAAACACCTTTTAAACGCTAACATGCGTTGCTATATAAACTTAACACTCTTATTAAATCGCATATATTTCCGGATGTTCTCGGTCTTGCTTTATATCTATTCCGTTGGTAGTCCAGGCAATCTAGCTCAAATATCCATTGAACCTGGGCAAAATTGCTTCAGAAGCTTTTTTAACGGTTTCCTATCCAGAAAACATTGCTGAATAACATATCCAAAATTCGACAAAATCGGAATAGGGGAACACCCCCAAAAATGAATTTCAAAATGGCGGATTGGGGTTTTCTGAAAATACCAATAATAATACAAATAATTTGCAATTAGAGCTGGGCTAAATGGCTTAGAAGCTTTTTATACGGTTTCCTATCCAAAAAACATTGCTGAATAACATGTCCAAAATTCGACAAAATGGGACCACGGGAACACCCCCAAAATTAATTTCAAAATGGCGGATTTCTAAGAAATACCAATAATAATACAAATAATTCACAATTTTAGAGCTGAGCTAAATGCTTCAGGAGCTTTTTAAATGGTTTTCTATCCAGAAAACATTGCCGAATAACATATCCAAAATTCGACAAAATCTGACCACGGGAACACCCCCAAAAATTAATTCAAAATACTGGATTTCTAAGAAATACCAATAATAATACACATAATTTGCAATTTTTGGAGTTGGGCTAAATGCTTCAGAAGACTTTTAAATGGTTTCCTGTTCAGAAAACATTGCTGAATAACATACCCAAAATTTGACAAATTCGGACCACGGGAACTCCCCCAAATGAATTTTAAAATGGCGAATTGGGGATTTTATAAGAAATAATAACACAAATAATATCCAATTAGAGCCGGGCAAAATTGCTTCAGAAGCTTTTTTAACGGCTTACTATCCAGAACACATTGATGAATAACATATCCAAAATTCGGAAAATCGGGCCACGGAAACGGTAAACGGACACTTACCCCCCTGGACAGTTTCCCCCCGGACATATTCCCCCCCGGACAGTTACCCCCGGACAATTTCCCCCCATACTAGGACATTTCCCCCCAGTGCAACATACACAAAGCTTTCTGTTTTAATGATCAAAACATACATACATACGTACATACATAAATGTATACATACATGCATACATACATACATGCATACATAGTTACATACACACGTACATACATACATACATGTATACATGTATACATGCATGCATACATATATACATACATACATGCATAAATGTGTACATACATGCATACATACATACATAGATGCATATGGCACATGCATGCATGCATACATACATACATTCATACATGTGTGTATGTATGTATGTATGTATGTATGCATGTATGTATGCATACATGCATGCATACAAACATACATGCATACATACATGCACGCATACATACATTCATGCATGCATACATACATACAAAGTCATACATGCATACATACAGTACATGCACATATACATACAGACATACATACATACATAAATCCACAGAGGGGGAATTTGTCCGGGGGGGAAAATGACCTACTGAAATTCGGGGGGAAAGTGTCCGGGGGGTAACTGTCCGGGGAATATGTCCGGGGGGAAACTGTCCAGGGGGTAACTGTCCTGCATTCCACGGAAACACCCCCAAAATTGAATTTCAAAATGGCGGATTGGCTGTTTCATAAAGAAATACCAATAAAACTTATTTACACTTTAATCCTGTACTTGGCCTGTGGACCCGTTTGGTGCTGAGGGAATATCTCAATTCCACTTTGTCAGTGGGTTCCTAGACATAAAAAATCACCGAGGTGCTTGTCGGCCACATTGCCATGAATGACGATATGGCTAAATCCAATATGGCCGTCGTCGACCATATTGGAAAATTCACCTTTTTGTTTTTCTACAGTAAGCTTATAGGCACTTGTAATACTTCTAATGTTACTGATTTCGGTATGTAGAATTCATTTCTGATGTTGTTTTACCCACACGGATTCAACTTCACCTTGAAAAGTCATGGTCAAGGTCATTTTGTTACGTCGATGACTCCATCAAGCTAACTTCCCATCAGTCGGTTAATGTAAATTTTATGTCACAGGTAGACCTCTAAGCTATAAGATAGGCAGACCCCAGCCAAGGACAGGTGGACCATTAAGCTAAAGATGGACAGACCCCATCCAAGGACAGGTAGACCCTTAAGCTAAATATAGGCAGACCCCAGCCAAGGACGGTTAGACCCCTAAGCTAAGGATGGGCAGACCCCAGCCAAGGACAGGTAGACCTCTAAGCTAAGGACAGGTAGACCCGGACGCTAAAGATAGGCAGACCCCAGCCAAGGACAGGTACTGTAGCAGTGGCATTGCGTAGTAACCCCCAGATCCTTCGACACTTGCTGGATGGTCTGCTCGACCTTCATGTCACATCCGACAGCGTAGAACCATCCTGGGCGACCTTGAACAACCCACTGGTTCACACAGAAGCGCCAGTAAAGTTCAGGATGTGTGAACTCCAACACTTTGATTTGTGGTAGGAGCCACACGCAATGCGATTGCTACCTGTCCTGAGGTCTGCCATCTTTAGCTTAGGGGTCTACCTGCCATTGGCTTATCTTTAGCGTACGGGTCTACCTGTCCTTGGCTTAGAGGTCTACCTGTCCTGGCTGGGGTCTGCCCATCTTTAGCTTAGGGGTCTACCCGTCCTTGGCTGGGGTCTGCCTATCTTTAGGTTAAGGGTCTACCTGTTCTTATCTTAGAGGTCTACCTATCCTTGGCTGGGGTCTGCCCATCTGTAGATTAGGGTCTACCTGTCCTTGGCTGGGGGTCTGCCTATCTTTAGCGTACGGGTCTACCTGTCCTTAGCTTAGAGGTCTACCTGTCCTTGGATGGGGTCTGCCTATCTTTAGCTTAAGGGTCTACCTGTTCTTATCTTAGAGGTCTACCTATCCTTGGATGGGGTCTGCCTATCTTTAGATTAGGGGCCTACCCGTCCTTGGCTGGAGTCTGCCCATCATTAGCTTAGTGGTTCACCTGTCCTTGGCTGAGGTCTGCCTATCATTTAGCATGGAGGTCTACCTGTGATATAAAAATTTACATTTGCCGACTGATGGGAAGTTAACTTGATGGTGTCATCGACGTAACAAAATGACCTTGACCTTTCAAGATGCAGATGACCCCGTATGGCGAAAAAACATCAGAAATGAATTCTACATACCGAAATCAGTGACATTAGAAGTATTACAAGTGCATATACTGTAGAAAAACAAAAAGGTGAATTTTCCAATATGGTCGACGGCGGCCATATTGGATTTAGCCATAGCGTCATTCATGGCAATGTGGCCGACAAGCACCTCGGTGATTTTTTCATGTCTAGGGACCCACTGACAAAGTAGAATTGAGATATTCCCCCAGCACCAAACGGGTCCACAGGCCAAGTACAGGATTAAAGTGTAAATAAGTTTTATTGGTATTTCTTTATGAAACAGCCAGTCCGCCATTTTGAAATTTTTGGAGGTGTTCCCGTGGATTGATTTTGTCGAATTTTGGATATGTTATTCCGCAATGCTTTCTGGACAGGAAACCGTTTAGAAATCTTCTGAAGCAATTTTGCCTAGGTCTAACTGCAAATAATTTATATTATTATTGGTATTTCTTAGAAAACCCCAATCCGCCATTTTGAAATTCAGTTTTGGGGTGTTCCCGTGGTCCGATTTTGTCGAATTTTAGATATGTTTTTTAGCAATGTCTTCTGGACAGGAAACCGTTTAAAAAGCTTCTAAGACATTTTGCCCGGCTCTAATTGCAAATTATTTTTATTATAATTGGTATTTCTTAGAAACTCCAATCCGCCATTTTGAAATTCAGTTTTGGGGGTGTTCCCGTTGTCCAATTTTGTCGAATTTTGGATATATTATTAAGCAATGCTTTCTGGACAGGAAACCGTTGTTTAGAAATCTTTTGAGGCAATTTTGCCTAGGTCTAACTGTAAATTATATCTATTATTATTGGTATTTCTTAGAAAACCCCAATCCGCCATTTTGAAATTCAGTTTTGGGGTGTTCCCGTGGTCCGATTTTGTCGAATTTTAGATATATTATTTAGCAATCTCTTCTGGACAGGAAACCGTTTAAAAAGCTTCTAAGATATTTTGCTCGGCTCTTATTGCAAATTATTTGCATTATAATTGGTTTTTCTTAGAAACTCCAATCCGCCATTTTGAAATTCATAGTTGGGGGTGTTCTCGTGGTCCAATTTTACCGAATTTTTGATATGTTATTCATCAATGTTTTCTTAATAGGAAACCGTTTAAAAAGCTTCTGAAGCATTTAGCACAGCTCTAATAGCAAATTATTTGTGTCATTATTTCTTAGAAAACCCCCAATCCGCCATTTTGAAATTAATTTTGGGGGTGTTTCTGTGGTCCGATTTTGTCGAATTTTGGATATGTTATTCAGCAATGTTTTCTGGACAGGAAACCGTTTAAAAAACTTCTGAAGCATTTTTGGCAGCTCTATTTGCAAATTATTTGTATTATTATTGGTATTTCTTAGAAACCCCCAATCCGCCATTTTGAAATTCATTTTTGGGGGTGTTCCCCTATTCCGATTTTGTCGAATTTTTGATATGTTATTCAGCATTTTTTTCTGGACAGGAAACCGTTTAAAAAGCTTCTGAAGCAATTTTGCCCAGGTCTAACTCTATATTGCCTGGACTATGGGGATTGAAAAGCATATGCTTTCATCCTGGTTTTCCGTCGTTATGTCCGGGGCACATCTTATGACTGAGACAAGGTAGCCTATTGGTAGGAGCGGTCACCTTAGACACCTTTAAAACGATGCTAACCGATAGGCGACAATATAGTTGAACTGACATGTAACCGATTGACACCTATGTAAATATGTGATTCAAAACACAATAAGAATTACATTCAAACATTATAATTGAGGCGTTGAGCGCCAGAGTGGCCAAACCTTATAGGAAATTCACATAGGTTAGGCCACTCTGGCGCTAAACGCCTCAATTATAAGATCAGTTTCCGAACCTTGGTGCCGCAGCACTTAGGGGTGCCATGAACCTGTACCAGGGTTGCCGTGGATGGATGGCAACATGGGGTAAAAAGATCTGAAAAACTACCGATTATCACCACTGACATAAGGCTAAAACCATTTTTTTAGACATATACGAAATGAAGGCCAGGCGCCGTTAAACGAATGAAGTTTCAGAAAGACTGTTTGCTCTGCGTTAGACTATGAAATTATTGTTCACGACACTCACTTTGGTTCGGCTGAGTCGTCGGAGAAGAGAGCGCTGGATACGGGTAGAAGGAGACTGGCTTCCATCTGAGCCTGGAGATGGATCAGTTTGAAGGCGAGGAGACAGGCGGATGCTATCAGAAAGATGATCCTACGAAAAAGAGAGAACACCGTCATCGTCAAAGTTATTAATTCACCCATCCATCCACTTATCCCTCCAATTGATCATCTACACACCAACTCATCCATCAGACCGCGTGTCCATCCAACCATTCTTCCATTAATCCATCCACCCGACCACCCGTCAACCCATCCACCCACCCAACCAATCTCCACCAACCCATCCATGCATTAACCTATTCACTCACCCACCCAAACCCACCCACCCAATGCCCACCCACCAACCCACCCAAACCCCACCCACCCATGCACTCACAAACCCAACATTCCACCCACCAATCCATCCATTCACCAAACCATTAATTCATCTATCCATCCATTCATTCACCCACCCAATCCCCACCAACCAATCCGTCCTTCAATTCACCCATCCACCCATCCACCCACTCACCCACCCACCCATGCATCCATCCACACACCCAATTAATGAAATTAAGCAAACTCACAGAATGGTTGTTAAGAACAAGACGACTGTCGTCAGCTTAGATCTACAAATAAACCAAAACAACTTTAAAGCAATTTGTTGGCAACTCAAATAAACAAATCAAATACTTAATCAATTATTACTAAACTATTTTCACCGTTATTCGACGAAGCTTTGAATTACACAGAAATTTTGAAGATTTACATTTGCATTTGATAAATTTACTAATGTTTATGTTTAAACTAAAATCAAGTAATTAAGAAAGCACATCGCACAAAACCAACTTGCGAAGACTTACGTATTTAGCGGTTCAGAAAGATTTGAGCGCCAACCACGTCTATTATCGCCCATTCCCGAAGACTCTAAAGCGACAAGATAGCATTAATAGCATAAGGCAACCGACTGAATTTTAACAAATTAATCGTAAACTCCAAATTTATAAAGCGCTACTCTCAGTCGAAGTGCAGAGCATTAACTTATTCACAAGCGCTGCGTCAAGTACGAGGGGTTTGAACGTTCTCAATTTAACATTGTGCCATTATTTGTCGACTTCAATTGCTCGATCTCTGCTTATGCCAACCATGCGCTATATGAATTCCTTTAGTAACTTCAGCTACAGCTCTTACCTGACTTCTTTCCGCCGTGCGCGACGTCATGACTAGTAATAGGGTCACGTGAGCTCTGAGCCGTGTGACGTTTCAGGGTGACGTCAGCTGGCTCGACAGATGCCAGGTCGCTACGACTTCCGGTCGCTAGGTGACTATCGTAGTAGGGGGAATCGTCACTTGCAGAAGGCGCGTTTCCCTCGTCTGTGGAACCGGAAGTGCCGTTGTTCCCATCATTCCTGTCGCCGTTCTGACTACTTCCGTTTAAAGAGTCTTCGTCCTGATTGGCGAACGAACGGAAAGACGTCTGAACTAATTGACTTATTAATTCAAGTCATACAATGATGACTTGATGAATGGTGAATTTAGTTAAACAATGAACGACTTGACTTATTCGCGTATCAACGAATCCACGAATGAATAAATGAATTCCAGAATGAATGCAAAACTGAATGAATGAATTCTAATTCCTGAGTGAATGAACGAACACCTGTATGGCTTCTGCCTAGCTGGCTACATGGCTTGCAGGCTGGACTGCCTGGCCGACTTATTGACTGGCTTACTGACTGGCTTACTGACTGACTGACTGACTGACTGACTGACTGACTGACTGACTGACTGACTGACTGACTGACTGACTGACTGACTGACTGACTGACTGACTGACTGACTGACTGACTGACTGACTGACTGACTGACTGACTGACTGGGTTAAATGGATGACTAGAAACACTTACGCCTATATTTTTCTTTCCCCGCCAAATTTTCATCAGTAGACTGTAAGTACGATCACGCGAGACGAGGGAGGCAAATACATACTAAACAACAACAATAGGTAAACAACAATAGGTAAACAACAATAGGTAAAAAAAACAATAGATAAACAATAGAAAGATGGATGGATGGATAGACTGACAGACCCACTAACTGATTGCCTGATTGATTGCCTCGTTGGCTCATTGACAGACAGACAGACAGACAGACAGACAGACAGACAGACAGACAGACAGACAGACAGACAGACAGACAGACAGACAGACAGACAGACAGACAGACGCACAGGCAGACAGACAGACGCACAGGCAGACAGACAGACGCACAGGCAGACATGCCGACAGGTCTGTAGGCGGTAGGATAGCAGAAATCTAGGTATAAAGCTAGGTAGGTAGTTCGTAGGCACAGAGCTGCATTTTGACTTGGTGAGGCCCGAAGATTAGAGGCCTCATGTTTAAAAAATTACACCAGAACGTCTCACAAAACTTGAAAAAATGTATGCCTCTTAATTATTATTTAATAGCAAGGCATCTAAAGTGAAAAATTTAAATTATTATCAACTGAATGCATTTAATGATTGCGTATTTATCATTCTAAAAGCCCTCCCCACACAAAAATTCTGATTTTTTAGGCCCCCGCCGATTGTGAGGCCCTAAGCTGTAGCTTTTCTTAGCTCTTCCCTAAATACAGCCCTGGGTAGACATGTGTGACAGGAAGGCAGCGTATAGATAAGCAGATAGGTTGGTAGCTGGTATAAGAGCGAGGTATCTTACCCTATCCTGGCGTGTGACGATCCCAATGGCGTTGGGAATCAATCTGGCCGTACGTTCCTTCGTTATTTCCACGATAGAATGGACAGGTATGCGAATCTATAACCAACACCTATAGCACGTACACAGCTTGCCCATTCTATGGAACGCCGAAAGCTTCGAACTGCAGGACGGCGATCTCAAAATCTTCGACTGTATAATTGTAAGTAAATTTATAGCACTGATCTCAAATGGACAAGGCATCAACCGATGGCACCAAAACTGGGCCGTCGTCAGATGAATATACAGAAGGTCAGTCCGCTGAATATCGGACCGTTCAATGCTAAGCCGTATTATCATTATAATTATTAATCGCTATTGTCGCTAGTGTTGTCATTGTCATTATCATTATTATCATGCGCATTTATTAAGCACCAGCTGCGTCACTGTATAAACGCCAAGCTTCAATCGATGGCGCTGAGCAATTGTGAGTCAAGGAATTGCTCAAAGTCCCTACACAGTAACCGTCTCAGGGGAGGAGGATCGAACCCGTACTATACATATTACAAGGTGAGCACTCTAACCAAGCGGTTACCGTGGACGCCCAGTTTATACATACACCTATTCAAACCTAACTAATCGTATATAGGTTGATTAGTTGCTGTTTAACGACACTGTCATAATAAAAATGATTCATAATTATGTTTCCCTCCTTTCTTTGACTAAGACTCCTCATGTCAACTAACCAATCGGATGTATGGTGTCCTATATATAGCATCGTTTAAAAGCGTTTTACAGGTGTCCAAGGAGAGCGCTTTAACCACACGATGGATGGATGGATCAAGCAAGACCTTAACGACATCTTATGGCAACAAAGGCCGTTGACGTCGACAGAAATTAATTTCGCCATTATTATTACAGTTCTTTCCGGATCTGTAACCACACGACTAATTTTCTCGATGCTTAAGTAGCAACCATAGACACGTGTTAAAGATGTTCCAAGACCCATCTTGAATTCAAGGCAGATTTATTCCGCCCGTCGCTTCCCATAGTCCACATCGAGAGCAACATAAAGTCAACGCATCAATGGATCGAGCGCTAACGCTAAGCGCTTAGCCATCAGCGCCAACACCTATTGATCGAGAGATACGCTTATAAAATTTATATAGCGCCGCTCTTGAGCTATTGTTCGGTAAGTGTATGACAGGTAACAGGTAATAACCATGGCGAGTTCAGAGGGTGAGGTAAGGTAATGCGTGGTGGCAGAAGGTATGGTATTGTCGGGTATGGTAAGGTAAGGTAAGGTATGGTTAGAAAAGGTAAGCTGTGATAGGACAGTATTAAGGTAAGGTATGGTATAGGGTAAAGTGAGGAAAGGTTTGGTAGGGTATGGTATGGTAGCAGCAGCCTAGCAGAAGGCAGTGTGTGGTCGTGTTGGGTAAGATGATAATGACGACAATAGAAGACGATGATGATGACCACGACGATTATGATGACGACGACGAAGATTATGATGATGACGATGATGATGTATATGACGAAGACTTACATTCTTCTTGCCCATGATCTTGGAGTGAAAGCAGAGCCATCCGTTCGTCACGTACAGGAATCCAGGAAAGAGAATCTCACGCGAGTAGGCACAATAGTAATCTGAAATAAATAGTTGAATAAATAATCTATTAATTATCACAACCAGTCAATTAGTCACAGGCCCGGCTCAAGACATTTGGCGGCCCTGGGCAAACCGGCGGCCCTAAGCACAAAAAAGTTGATGACTTTTTTTAGTCATTCACCTCTTTTTACGAATAATACTTAAATAATTTTTGAAAAATGGAAAATTGGCGGCCCCTAAAAATCGGCGGCCCTGGGCGGCTGCCCAGTTGCCCATATGGACGAACCGGGCCTGATTAGTCAATCATTCACTCAATCAACCTACCAGCCAACCAATCCATTAATTAATTAATTAATTAATTCGTTCGTTCATTAGTTCCGTCGGTTGGTCAACCAATAGATCAGCCAGCCAATATTTCATTCATTTATTTATTCATTTCATTCATTCATTCATTCATTCACTTTCCACATTAAACCATGCACTGATTTTATTCAATTTCTGAAACAAATTCCTATCAATCTTAACAACTTCTAAATTTCACTCTATCTAGTCCTACATAAAGTTACGATCACAATTTCATTCGCTTTCACTGTTTTTGAGGCCATTTCGTCCAGGACAACTTAATCTGTCCTGACTTCTAACTCCTTCTTGATTGTCCTAGTTTCTCACCTCTAGCTTATTTTTCTAGGACTCTAATTGGCAATTAACAGTGTTAATTAAGAGCACTAAATTGTTCAAATATTTCCGAGCCATTACCTTTGGCAAATCATAACTGTCATTGTATTAATTTTTATCGACAATATCTCGTTGCCCCTTGCCTTGTCAGTAGCATTTATTTACACCTGATAGGGGAACGTGTACTGCGCTGTATATAACAATAACGTATTTGAGATACACTGTAACAGGAGCAGATTTTTTAGACAATGGACATACAAGCACAGCTAAAATACAACTAAATATAAACACAACGATTAACAGCACTACTTTTAAACAGTTTACATTAATCGTACTCGTAATCTCCAACGTAATCTCCAAGCTTCTAAAGCGCCAGATGAAGGCCAAGCACAGGGCACCAGTATATTCACAAGCGATAAAACACTGTCCTCGACAATGTAGTTGTTAGCCAACTGGACTGTTGACCGAGGGGTTGGGAGTTCAAATCCTCGCCAGGGTAGAAACCTGGTTCGAGATTTCTGTTCCACCTGCGCCCCCTAACCAACTCAGCTATAACGAGTACACTGACCGTACATGAAGATGAGACGGCGAGGGAGTAACTGGTTACTTTCCTCATATGCCGAGGCTAAGAAAATGAAATCGCTAACACTTCACACCCACGGCTGCATGAGGGCTAGCTCAAAGGGCGGATTCAGAGTTTAACGACATCTTATGGCAACAAACACCATTGACATCGAAAGAAATTATTTTGAACAGTTCTCACCGTTCGTTACTAACTATGCATAATGTGAAATTATCCCTTCAACAGTCGTCGTTGTTCATAGCTTTCACTTGTAGGGCGAATACTACACTTAAAAGAGGTGTGTATTTATTTGTCAACAATTCGCACCGTTCATCTTCTTTATATATACACTCTGAATATAACTAAAACGGTGTTTAAGGGACTAGACTTCTTTTATATTATACATGAAGCGAATGCACTATCTTGCGAAGTCTGTATGTTTGTCCTTGTGATACCCCTTGTCCTACCATACCTCACTGCACCTTGCCATGCCTTACCATTGTTTACCAAACCTTGCCACTCCTAACCATAGGTCGCTACACCGTGTCACAAAAAAGACATACACTGGAGCATCTCATCTGTCGCCGCAATGTCTGGGAACCACTTCTGGAACCGTTCTTTGCGATGCTTCGTCGCTGCGTTGAGCGCGTTCAGCAGATCCACCGAACCATCCTCAAAAGAACAGAACAGATCCCATTAACACCGGTTGCCACAATAATCAATTGTTTAGAGTGCTCATATTAGACACCTTAAAATGGCGATAATTTAAAATATATAAGATTGGTGCGGGGTAGCCGACTGGTTTAGAAAAAGAGCGCTTATTTTAGACACCTGTAAAATGGGGCCCATCGACAATATATGAGTTTGGTACGCGATAGCATGTTACTTGGAACAGAGCCTAGCAACCCCATCGCAACAACCTGTCAGACACGAAAACAACCGGGAAAAAGCAAACGAAATTGATGGATGGAAGATATATTATAAGAAAATGAACTTTAAAGACGTCAACGACCTTTGTAGCCATAGGATGTCGTTAAACAATGTATTATTACTGCCAACTTCTTTACCATGACATCAGTGAATGCAGCGTATTAGAGAGGGTTGGACGAAATCCAAACCATGTACAAGCACTATTACTATGCATTTATTAAACGAGGAATTACGAAGCCCCAGTCGATGGTGCTGCGAAATTGTGTGTGAAGGACTTGCCTAAGGTCTCTACACAGTAACCGTCTCAGGAAGGAGGATCGAACCCATACACTCCGGGACACAAGGCGAGCAATCTAACCAATCGGCTTGGTGGGTAAGTTGCTGTTTAACGACGCAGTGTCGTAACAAGTTTGAATAGCGTCGACCTCCTATTTTATCCAGGCTATGGACTGGCACTATACCACAGTATGGTCAGCAACGGGACTTAGTGGCCTTACCCGTGTATTACACATTAAATGAAAAGTTACATTGAAACTAATGTGCAATTTTCTCCTGCCTTATATAGCAGAGATTAAAACCGTTTAAAAGGTGTTTAAGGAGAATGCTCTAACCATCAGCTACAGAGTGGAATTATCCGCGTCAAGGCCGATTAAAGTTAGCGTCATGGCCAGGTCAAGAGCGGTCAAGCAGATCAAAGCGCGGTCAATATGTTCAAGGCCGAGAGTACCAGGTTAAGGTTGGATCAAGGCGAGGGTCAAATTGGGGTCACAGTAAGCTAGATTTTTTAGTCTATAATAGAGGACCCGTTTGGCCGAGGAAACAAGTCACCGAGTTGAGGTCAGCAGCTAAGAGGTCAAAGGTCAAAATGGCAAAGGTCAAGAGGCCAAGGGCAAGGTCGAGGGCTAAAGCCAAAGCCGCCATATTTGGCCTCGCAGCCGAAGTTAGATCTAAAAATAGAAATGGATTGATATAGCGCCCACAATGGCGACCAAGACTACGTTTCATCGAAAGAAACAAGTAAATGTAAAGTAACTTAAGGTAAAATAGATTCATGTAGATTCTCTACCTTATCTGTCGTTTTCGGCGATTTGTACTCGGACCTGCAATAAACAATTAGACACCTTTAAAACGGATAAACTCATACTATATAAACTTAAGACACAGCAGCTTTCATAATTAAGATAATTATCGATGATTTCCATACAAGAGAATAGGAAATATTTGGCAAGGAAAGGCAATCGTAATCATAATCTCTAAACTTCTAAAGCGCTACTAGAAGCCAAGCGTAGGGCACCAGCCTATTCATGAGCGCTACGTCAAATCAGAAGGAGTTATCCAAAGAGTAGTCCAAAAGAGGTCCATGTCCTGTTTACTGGGGGGGGTCAAATCAAGAGAGGAGGCAGAGCAGCTGTTAGGGTAAGCTACGGTAAGGCAGAGAGTGGGGTAAGGTATCATAGGGTAATAAAGGGCAAGTAACGTCGGGATGGGAAAAGATAGGTAAAGGAATGTAAAATTAAAAAGCAATACAATAAAATCTGTGTAATAAATAACAAGCAGATACGATACATCACATCACATTAGCATAATATTAGCATATTACTAGCATAGCATTAGCATATTTCATAGACTCACCCTTTCGGCGTTATAACAAGAGCGCCATCTGCCAGCGCATTCAGCGGCTGCGAAATGTTAAGTTCGTTGGCCATTGTCCTTGACCTTGCTAAAGATGACCTCTCGCTGACCTCACTCGTGTCGGTTACGGCCTCAGGAAGGGTGGCGGAGGTCTTCAGCACCCGCGGGGTTTCGCCCCTCGTCTGAAAATCGCCCATACTGGCGCTGGGCTTCATAATGTTGTTGATTGACTCAGCTCTAAAGTACAAACAACCCAGGTTAGAACTATCTAATTAGACACCTTTAAAGCGGGAAGCACTGATTATATATAAACATAAGACCTTGCAACATAATTTTTTGAGCGAACTGTTAAGACACCTTTTTAACAAGTTCCACAGGTGCTATATATATATCACACACGCACACTGTAGCGTATGGTATTGGTAATAGTGTCAGGTAGTACTCATTAAAATTTTATTGTTTTTACACTAAATACACGCTGCCAAACGGTGGCATGGAACGAAGTTAGATAGATAGAGCCACATTCCTTGGGATTTTTCCCAAGATCTTGGGATTTGGGGGATCGACTTGGATCTCGAGATTTTCAATGGCAATCGTGATTTTTTTACTAAGGTCTACAGTCATAACATTTAATATGGAATGGTAACAATAATCGCTTGTTGACTTCTTGTCGTTGGGTGACGCGTTGGCCATGTGTCTACGGCTACTTGTTTACCTTACTTACATTTATCTTGTGAATAACATGACGTTATTGTTCATCCGTAGATTCCGTAAATTCCGTAATCCACACATTTTACCTCCGATTCCGAATTTCCGATATTACGTGATTATTAAAGGAAAAGGACGAAGTGTGTATACAAATCGTCATACAGTCGTAATGTAAACAGTTTTAAACCGGAATTTGTCATGGCATCGTCTGATTCTGACTCTGATTCTGGCTATAATGGCGTCGAGCCACGTAAGAAAGCCACAGTATGGTATAGACAACCATTCAACGAGGAATGGCTGTATGGTTGCCAAAGTTTTCAGTTACTTGGGGTTATTTTAGACCATCTTCGGATTTTTCTGACAAGACCTTGGGATTTCTGAAAATGGAGAGTGGAAGCACTGTAGATAGAGTTTTGAGAAGTAAATAATAATTACTACTATTTAAGCAGTTTTATATACAGCCCTTCAAGATATCTACACTGGAGCACTCTCAGCCCAACCACGGTCGAACAACGCAGTCTTGAGGACAATAAGAAACGAGGTGAAAATAATGACCAGCCGGTATTTCAAATAACATTGAGTATAGTTTTCAGGAAATAAAGTCTCTATTGTCTTTAACTATAGAAGACAGTGATTCTGGGGACGCAATGAATGGACAGTTTTGTGTGTACGGGTATATATGACCATTTACACAGCGCCTAACAGATTTAAACAGATGCAACTTAAGACATTAAGAAAATGTTTCCTGAGCTGCATGTGGTGCTGTGTACTAGCTTCTGAGGCCACACTGACCACCAATGTGCCTCCTTCCATTACGATGATCTTGAATGTGATCCTATCATCAACCGGAAGCCAGTGCAATGTGTCTCGCATACAGATCGAAATATGCGAGAATTTCGACAGCTTGCCTTTAAACACTAATGCAATACAAACTCTTGGTCCTATTTAAGACTATTAGTGGGAGCGCTCTATTTAGACACCTTTAAAACGGTTTCAACTTAAGCAATATAATGATGGAACCCGGTGGCATAATTATTAATTTCGAAGCAAAGTGCCACTAAATCCGTTACAGCTCATACGCTGGTGGTGCCAGTCCCAAAACTGAATTGAAAGGGACGGCAATGTCAACAGTCCTGGCAGCAAAAACGTAGGCCTAGTTAAACTCTGATCCTTTCCGTTTGGGGAGAGCACTTTATTTAGACACCTTTAATTGAATATACAATGGGACACGGTATCCGATTGGTTATATAGCTCGCCATACAACGCGTAGAGTACGGGTATACGATCCTCCTCCTCCGAAACGGTTACTGTATACAGACCTTGGTCAAATCTTCAGCGTCATCCAATAAAACTTGGTCATTATATAGTGGCGCTTAATAAATGCATATTTTTAACATTGACTTACTTTAGCTCGCGTGTCATTCTGCCTGCCCGTATGTCTGCATTTCTGTCTGTAACTTTCTCCCTCTATGTCTGTCTGTATGGCTGTTTCTTCCTACATCTTTATATCTTTCCCTCTGGTACATCTGTCTGCCTGTGTGTCTGTCTGTATGTGTGTCTCTTTTTCTGTCTGTCAGTCTGCATGGCTACCCAAGACTCATCAATTACCATTCTGCATGTAACAGAATGCATGGCAAACTGGTCACGCTCCACCCTTCCGCGGCCGCTTATGTATACTAACGCGAGAACACCTTCAAGCATTTCCACCAACCACTCACCTGTACTTATTGGACACACCTGCAGTATAGACCGGTAACCCGGCGCACAACGAAAAAACGTAGCCGTATCTTTCCTCCTTTTAAAGATCGAAATTCGAAATCAGCCCTACGTAGAAATGAGGAGGGCGAGAATCTCTTACACACCTCTTTTACGGGTTAAATCGGTCGTATAAGATATCGCGGATATTTATAATAGGAACCAAACGCGGACCATCCCATACAGCGCTGCAGTTGACACGACAACGCGCACACACACACTCCACATAGGTTTACAATCTCCATACAACACCATGACACTCATTCACACTTGTATAATTATAATAAAGGATATGTCAACATGTGCACAAATATATATATATATATATATATATATATATATATATATATATATATATATATATATATATATATATATATATATATATATATATATATATATACCGCGCGTGTAGAACACGCACGATATTATAGCCTATAGGCAGTTATATCCGACATAGATATACTAGGTATATTATTTATAGGCCTCATATATATTAGATTTATATTTCATTGCCATAAACGATGTATATATATATATATATTGTTCCTTTGCCTGTAGAATTTTTATGTTTTTGCATTACGACTATATATATATATATATATTTATATATATATATATGTGTGTGTGTGTGTGTAAGTTTTATATATATATATATATATATATATATATATATATATATATATATATATATATATATATATATATATATATTTGTAGCGTGCACGAATGTTGGCCTTGGGTACGTTGTACTGAGTGTGTCCGTATGGCAACCATACGGACGTATTTGCCCCGATCATCCATGCGTGACATTGTCGACGAAGCGAAGCGTAGGTGGCCTCTGTGTGCGTGTATGTGTCTTTGTATGTATGCATATGTGTTTTTAAGTATATGTATTCATGTATCTATATACACATATATATATATATATAAACATAGATACATGTATCTATGTTTATATGACATTGTATGCATGTATCTGTATGTATGTATGTATGTATGTATGTATGTATGTATGTATGTATACGTGTGTATATGTGTGTATATGTGTGTATATGTGTGTGTGTATGTATGTATGTATGTATATATGTATGTATGTATGTATGTATGTATGTATGTATGTATGTATGTATGTATGTGTGTGTGTATGTATGTATGTATGCATGTATGCATATATATATATATTCTTTGTTCTTTGTGCCGTCGGCTCTAGGAGCCCTAGCGATCGTCATGCCACACAGTCTCCGTTGCCGTCTTGCTACTTCTCCCAGTAGCCCTTGAGTCGCGCTTTGGCCTGGGAGTCCCACCTCAGCGCTCCGGCCTGGGAGTCCCTCCATCCGCGACCATCGGCGTGGTTTGGTGTGTGGCATGACGATTTTCTTGGCATGATTAACAGGGGTGGTTTGCCATTGCCTTCCCCTGGTTTTGCCTGCCGTGCCCGTTCGTTCCCCCTCCTAGGAAGAGTACTTCCCAGGAAGGGTACTAACGGTCCGCACCACGAGAAGGTGGGCACGGAGGACTTTGGTTCACCAGCCCAGGTCGGATCCGAGTCTACGCTCATCAGAGTCGTCGGTCAGGTCGCCTCCCTGCTTTACTCTGTCCCAGAGTGACTGGTGAACCTTTGCGGTTCTATATATATATATATATATAATAGGTATATATATATATATATATATATATATATATATATATGTATGCATGTATGCATATCCGGAATATTCCGCATGTATGTATATCCGGAATATGTATGTATGTATGTGTGTGAGTGTGTACACATACATGTATAAGTGTATTTTTCCTTAATCATTCACGCATAATAGAATCATTCATTCTTTCTTGGTCCGATTTGACCTGATGACATCCCAGTTCTATTTATAGCACACACCGTGACACCGGGAAATTCCCACCGGTAGAGATTTCACTCGTATCCGTTGACCTAACTAGGCATCAACCTTCAAACGGTGACCCACTTCTTAGTTCGTGTTGGGTCTAAAGGGCCTAGCCGATTAGACCGTCGTCTGGTCTAAAATAGGTATAGGCATAGGCTGCTTTATAGGCATTGGCTGAGCGTTGTGTAACGCCACCTCGCGGCGTCCAATGGCGTAACCTCGTGAGTTCTGTTATCGTGTGGCTCCATCTAGCCAGGTAACGCAAGGAACACGAGATTATGAATCATGGACATCCATAAAAATAGTTTATTATAGTTGTTTCAATTAAAAGCGTCATGCATGGTAATTAATTATGCCATACGAACGGTAAGAATGGGTCAAAATCGTAACACACCTCTTTTAAGGATGGCTTTCGCCCTATAAATACGAGCTACGCATGGCGAACCTATACTCTAATTAAACCGTGTTTTGACATGTTTTGATCCATAATTTAAAATGTGAATAAGGTTTCCTGCGTTTAAATGGTGAAATTGTATGAATCCTCTGTCTTCTCTGTCTGTCTGTCTGTCTGTCTGTCTGTCTCTCTCTCTCTCTGCCTTTTCCCCTCACACTCCCTATGCCTCTCCTTCAGCCTTAGTCTCTTTGTGTTTGATCTGAATAAATACGCTGAACATTGTCGCGTTAGACGGTAATTATGATAACGATAATGATGGTTATATATAACGATAATCGTCTTTTTACAGGACTTTCGGCACTCAGTGCGACATCAACGAAGACTAACCATCCCAGGGTAATGCCACCCCTAATTTTTTTCATTCAGATTCAGATTGTTTTTATTGATCATCATATAGGCCTAACAAAATGCATTTCCAGACAGTCACATACAATGGCGCCAATAGGTAAACCCATAAGGAACATAAGGTTCCGCTATCATGGTCACCCTAATTACATTTTTACTCATTAATGCATACAATCATATAATCATCAGTTGGTGACAACGGTATACAAAACATGATAAAATCAGTATAAATCTGTCATACGAGATGAGAGAAGCAACAGTGCCTATGAAAATAAACACTTAATGCTGTCATGTGCGTGCATCCAAGAGACAGAGTTTCAGTTTTTGTTTAAATTAATGTATAGTAGATAAACCATCAACTTCAAAAGGCAAGGAATTCCAGAATTCCTGTAGGATTACATGTACCTCAGGTAAAATAATAATAATAATAACACTTAATAATATTAAATAATTATTTAATTAATAATAATTAATTGTAATAATTAATTAGTTAATAATAATAAGAAGAAGTAATCGTAAAGTATCTATAATTTCTTGGCGCAATCTTACGTCAACCTTACCAAAACGTAGATGCAACAATCCTCAAGTGAAAAATAAAGCGTTTCGTGTATCCGAGTTAAAGGTGTCCAATTAGACTTTATTGACATTAAATAACCTCAACTGTGAGGACCTCATCTTAGACGACTTCATCTGACTTTAAATGACCTTAACTTACGACCATTTATGGTTGGCAATTACCGTTCGACCTTATCGCGATGACTGTTGGACGTGCTGTTGATGATTAGGTCGATCATATGATCATATGATCGATTTATGATTCGAGTAAGTGACCTCTTGATTTTATCGATAAACCGGCCACTATTGCCTAATTGCGATATATATATAATATATATATATATATATACATATATATATATATATTCATATATATATATATATACATAAGAATGAGAATGAGACCGGAAGACATGACTTAATGGCCTTACCCTGACCTTCTCCAACTAACGCGACTTGAGTATACACCTTACCCTACGCCGTGTAACTTTTCTGATCTTTGTCGGCCTTGCCTTTCATCAGCCAACGAGATGTGACGCTGCCAAAGAGGTGCAACCCTGAGAGAACTAGAAGACCAAGAAAGCGGTCGCTTGGAGCGCTCTCTTTACAGATGTTTAACAGGTGTGTGTATATAGTGCGGCTAGGTAGACACTTGGTTAGATTGCTCGCCTTGTAAATCTTCGTCATTAGATAATGAGGCTTAATTAATGCATAATACTAATAATAATACGTGTGTTAATTTACACACCTTTAAAGCGGTTTCAACCGATACTATATAAACTTGGACAAAATACAATACAGTAGATTGGCAGTTGTAGCTTAAGTGTAGTGGTGTTCATTATTACGAGTTTACATTTTTAGTAATAATAGTAATACTAAAACTGTAAACTCTTACACAACTCTGTTCGTACTCTGGCAGTGTCAGTCTCAAGCCTGGAGAAAGGAGGAGGGCGATATATTTTTGTATATAAGTGCAATAATATCAAAACGACGTCATGGATTAAGCATGAAACCATTAGCAATCAAAGTCATCCATTCGTACAACCATCCATCCACCAATTCTCTAAGTCAACACAGTGGCGGCGATCTTGTCTGAGAGGTGGGGGGGGGGGGACAAAGTCGGCCACGATCTCGTCGACGACCTTTTTTTATCTTGTCCCCCCGAAATTTGTTCTGCCACTTAATCTCCGGAAAATATCGCTTTCGAAAAAAGTTGATGACCTTTTTATAGCCATTCACCTTTTTTACTACCTTTTCACACTGGTTAGAAAAATCTCCCTAAATTTTTTTTCGTCTTTTTTGGGATCTCATGTTCCCACTAAAAATAATATGCAATCTCATCTTCGAAAAAAAGTTGATGACCTTTTTTTACTCCTCCGCCTACTTTCGTTACATCTTCAGAAATCATACCTTCAAAATAACTTACGACCTTTTTTTGGCAATTCGTCTAAAATAATTTCTTACCTTTTTTCCTTCTCTTCCACAATCTTAGTACTTTTTTCCTTCAAATTTGGGGGGGGGGGCACTTCTCCTCAAAACAACTTATCTGCTCAAAAAACCACTGAAAACTCATTTTCGGCGATTTTTCGCCCGCACACACAATTGCATTTTATGACCTTTTTGGTGTATCTTCAAAATTTGGGGGGGGTCCGATGTATGCCGTGTCCCCCCCACTCTTAAAGGTGGGGGGTCTTGTCCTCCGCGACCCCCCTGGATCGCCGCCCATGAGTCAGCATCTCACCTCTCACCAGGATTTGAACCCACACGCTCTTCACCGAAAGGCCTCACTCCTTTCTACTATCCCCTCCCACACACTTAATCGAACAGCTAACAGTCACGTGAGATCGCGTGGAGATGGCAATGATAAGATCGATTTCACCAACTTCGATAAGATCCGTTATTCGATTAGTGTAACCGAGTACTCGTTCCAGCCATATGCTAGATGGCGACCTTGTCTCGAGGTCAGGTCAACAGGTAACGTGGGTTCATTGAATACGACGATGTTCAAAAGGGCCACATAAATGAATTAATGTTATTGATTAATTGATCATTATCATCTTCTTCTTCTCGTCTTCTTTATTCTTTCCCTGTTCTTCCTCGTTCATCATCATCATCATCATGATCACCTGCTTTTTCTTCTTCAACCTTCATTCGTTCACTCATTCATTAAATCGTTCGTTCATTCATTCATTCATTCATTCATTCATTCACTCGGTCATTCATTCGTTCACTCATTCATTAAATCGTTCATTCATTCATTCATACATTCATTCGTCCGTTCGTTCATTCATTCATTCATTCATTCATTCATTCATTCATACATTCACTCGGTCATTCATTCATTCATTCATTCATTCACTCGTTCGTTCGTTCGTTCATTCATTCATACATTCACTCGGTCATTCATTCGTTCATTCATTCATTCGTTCGTTCATTCATTCATTCATTCATTCATTCATACATTCACTCGGTCATTCATTCGTTCATTCATTCACTCATTCCTTAATTAATTAATTAATCAATGAGTCGCTCGGTCGTTCTTTTATTCATATCCGTTTTTAACCACCATTAACGAAATAACTGCGCAAATATTACCAGAACACACTTCAACAGGTGCGAGTCAAATGGGCTCTCGATTCTAGACCAGACCTCAAAGCTATGGCTTTGGGGCTTAATAGGAAGGCGAATAACGTTTCTTAGAAAGTCCAATCACACGCAGAACGTGACAATCCGCGTGTGGCTTTCAAGTTAACTTGATGAGCGATATTAGATTAGAGAAATTATAGCAAGTGTAGTCGCCGTTACCGTGTTTACGGCACGCCGGTTCCTGTTTGAGTTTATGGGAAGGGCGCTCTCACCTCTGTTAGTTCTTGGGAGTGTATGAGGAAGAATGGGGGACTTTCACTGTCTCTATCTCTGTCCTTCTGTCTCTGTCTCTGTGTCTGTCTGTCTCCCTCCCTCCCTCCCTCCCTCCCTCTCTCTCTCTCTCCTCTCTCTCTCTCTCTCAGCTCTCTCGCCTCTCTCTCTCTCTCTCCTCTCTCTCTCTCTCTCTCTCTCTCTCTCTCTCTCTCTCTCTCTCTCTCTCTCTCTACTCTCCGCTCTCGCTCTCTCTCTCTCCTCTCTCTCTCTCTCTCTCTCTCTCTCTCTCTCTCCTCTCTCTCTCTCATCTCTCTCTCTCTCTCCTCTCTCTCTCTCTCTCTCTCTCTCTCTCTTCTGGACTCTATCTATTTCTGTTTGTCTCTCTATCTGTCTGTGTCTGTCTGTCTTTGTTTTTCTCTGTCTCTCTCCGTCTCTCTGTCTATGTCTATGTCTCTGTCTCTCGCTCTCCCCGAACTAAAGGAGAGAAGGATTGGCTCCTCTCACCTGAGTTTATGGGGATTATGGAGAGATAGTTTGGTCTTCTCACCTAAGTTTATATTAGAACGGGGCATTAACTATCGCAACTAATTTTTGGGGAATAAGGTTTGACATTCCGCCCCTGAGTTCGGGCCGGAGTCCACCCTGAATCTACCCGTGCTCGCCTGATCCTGGTTTACAATTGTTTCTAAATTTAGACGGATTCGTGAGCGACGAGTCCACCCCTCGTAGAAGAAAGGAGTTTCCAAACCACTTTTAAGATTTACATTCATCATATTAGTTAAAATAGAAGCTATATACAAATTTTAACATTGAAATGGTTATTACAACCAGGAATTTCTTACACACCTCATTTAAGTTCGACATCCGTCATATAAGATGTAGTGTTAAAGTAGAAGCAAACGATAACAGATTATTAAGTTGGACGTCAACGGCCAATGCGTCCATGAGATGTAGTTAAACATTGAAGGTTGCTATTACTTCCGGGAACAATCCATTATACACATCTTAAGATGGATGAATGGGGATGGATAAATGAATGGATGGATGAAATGGATGGATGGATGAACAGGTTGGTGAATGAATGGCTGGATGGACGGTGAATGATGTATGGATGGACTGATGAAAGAATGGATAGATGAATGTATGGATGGATGGATGTACAGGTGTATGGATGGATTAATTGATGGATGGATGGATGGATAGATAGAATTAGTAACTTCCTACCCAGTGCTTTTAGTCATAGTGTCATCGCCAGAGTTCCTTTCCATGGAGCTATCCGACTGGAGACTGGCACACTGGCGCTGGAGCGTCTTCCGATCGACATGCCTAATCGTTCCAGCTCTATCCGTGGATTCCTGCAAACTCCATCTTGTCGTATGAGCACCGCGATTCATCCTATCCCACTATCCGATTACCAAACACCGACACAAAACCAGATTCTTCTTACGCAATATCTGGAACTGGTTTTCAGTCTCGATTTTAGTTCCGTTTTGATGTGAAAACACTTAAAAACAACGAATTTTAATCGGAAAGATCTCAAACTTTAGATACGAAACTAAATCTCACGTATCGTACCTCGAAGTTCGAAACTTAATCGTAAACACTGTAGCTAAACAAAATTCATCAGCTCTTAAAATACGAATCTTTGTACCACAGGAAGCTAAATTTATTTTCAATTCTCTACAGGAAATGACTTCTTGTTTACCTAATATTTAGTACGAAACCAAACTGAAAACGGGTCGTCACACAAGACGCAAAATTGTCTGCTCTAGCGATGTCAATATTAAAGAAACTTTCGTCCAAATCAACCTCGATTTTCACAACGAAATAATCCTCGCGTTTCACGAACTTAAGATGACGAAACTATACCGTTATGCGAGATGTAAATTCGTCCTTGAAACGAGGTTTTTCAAATCAATAGCGGTTTTCTCGAAGAAAGAAACCTCGTGTCGATTGTGGCTAGGAGTACGAAACTAAACCGCAAACGGGTGGCTGCCCGTGTCACACGGAAAATGTCTATTTGAAGATGGAGTCGACAAACATTGTAAATAAAATCGTCGTAAATGTTCGCAACGTTTACTTCGCTCTACACTGGTAGGTCTACTGAGATCGAGGACTTGTCGTGCAAGGTATCGACCCGGTGGCCGTGTTATCGGAAAGATAAGAGAGAGAATGAGAGAGACGGGGGGGGACGGCGAGAGACAGACAGACAGACGTCATGTCTGTTCACACACACACACACACACACACACACACACACACACACACACACACACACACACACACACACACACACACACACACACACACACACACACACACACACACACACACACACACACACACACACACACACACACACACACACACACACACACACACACACACACTCACACACACACACACACACACAGAGAGAGAGAGAGAGAGAGAGAGAGAGAGAGAGAGAGAGAGAGAGAGAGAGAGAGAGAGAGAGAGAGAGAGAGAGAGAGTGTGTGTGTGTGTGTGTGTATGAGAGACAGACAGACAGACAGACAGACAGACAGACAGACAGGCAGGCAAGCAGGCAGACACAGAGAGAGAGCAACACACGTGTGGTGGTTTATGGCCATTTATGACCGGACTTTGTTACATGTCGGATTGTCAAGTGGATGCGGTAGAGGTCGGTCTGTGTCTACGTCCGTGTGTCTATGTCTGTGTGTGTGTGTGTTTGTGTGTGCTCGTATGTCTGAGTGTATGTATGTCTGTGTGTGTCTTTGCGCGTCGATTTCCTCCTGTGTGCATATTAATCACCGTAGGCCTAAACATCAATGCCACAAGTGAGAGCCACATCGTCGTGTCTAGTTAGAGGCGTCATGTCTGCTCATACCAGGAACTTATGTGGTTGATAGTCGTACGTACTTCATCATACTTACTTTTATCTGACATTACCCTACCATACAAAATGAGGTAAGTACTAATTATGTTGACGGATGTGGTTTCTAGCGCTTAACGACATCCGACGTCTGGTAAAGCCGTTGACGTCGACCTTATCTTATCAGAGATTTCTAACAACCATTACCTGGTTGGTTATGTTAGTAGCCGTTTAACGACACTCTGTCATAGCAAAGATGACTAGCGTTGTTGTCCCCCTTTCTTCAGGCTTAGCACTGGCACTACCAGAGTACGAACAGTATATATATATATATATATATATATATATATATATATATATATATATATATATATATATATATATATATATATATATATATATATATATATATATATATATATATATATATATATATATATATATATATATATATATATATATATTAGGCAGTTGATGGATGGAGAGTTTAACGATATCTTATGGCAACAAAGGCCGTTGACGTCAGCAGAATAATTTATTTCGCACCTTGTGGGATACTTCTCTATGCAGTAACTACCGCTGTATTTAGTTATCAATTTGGCAACATTTAATTTCTTACTGATTTATTTCCAGGGCTTAGTATCGAAGGCCTCAGTCGACATCCATCTGATTTGTTTATTTTAGAGTCACGTCATATTTATTGCTTCGGAGGACCGCTTATTAAAGGTGTCCATTGGTGGATCCAGATCTTAGCGACATCTTGTGGCAAAAACCGTTGACGTCGACTGAAATGATTTTGGTATAACGCAGTCAAATTGCTATAATAAATTATTGAAATCCCATAATAAAGGTGTCTAATTGAGACAACCGTATTAAATACCAACAGTATATATTCATCAGTACTGTTTGCACTGGATCAAAGATTTAGCGGCATCTTGAGGCATCAAAAGCCGTTGACTTCGATAAGAAAAATTGTTTTGACTAGGTCTTAAAAATAACAACTGCCAAGTTTTGAATCTTCAGTTCTCGACATCCGATAATTAGGCTACGTCAAAATGATGTTCTAAATGGTTCAGGAATATACAATAATAATAATAATAATAATAATATAAGTTTCGTTTACTAGCAAAGCATACAAGAATTTATTCAGTGCTTACTGGAAATACTTTTAGCGGAATTTTTCGATTCAAATATTTTAGCAATAATAATATCATAGCAATTTTCATAGAATAAGAAAATCTTCTAAATGAAAATCGAGTCAAATTAGACACCTTAAAACTCATTTCCAAGATAAAATAAATTCACTAAACGGTTTCCTGTAGTAATTTACTTCTTCCAACTCGCAAAGACGTCCACGGTCTTTAATACCACACGACAGTTATTTTCAACCGGAATTCTGTGGATCTCGTAGGTTCCGCGCGTGGAACTTATAGGTTCCGTGGAGCTCGTAGGTTCTACGGAGCTGGTAGGTTCCGCAGAACACGTCGACCAGAGGTTCCGCCGCAGTTGAGTATAAAATAAAAAACACAAATTGAATTCGCAATTAGCAGAATGTAATATAATGGCCTTCAGGTGTAAAAACTGATATTCGAAGTTTAAAATAATTCAAAATGTGAATATTATCCCAACATTATAAGTAACAATTACAGTTGTTTCTGGGTGATTAGTGTAGGCTTTCGTAACAAACAGAAAGGTTAAAGACTACTGCCATAAGATGTATGACTCCGCCACTGCCCGTAATCTGCAAGTGCCAGTCCCAAGCGTGGATAAAGGAGGAGGGCGACGCTAATCATCCATGCTACGAAGCAGTAAACACACAATATTAAATAACAAGAATTGTAGTTTGACATATACAGATATATCCAACACACACACACACACACACACGCACGCACACACGCACACACACACACACACACACACGCACACACACACACACACACACACACACACACACACACACACACACACACACACACACACACACACGCACACACACACACGCACACGCGCACACGCATACATACAATTGATTCCATCCGTCTTACCTAAATGCGCCAACGTCTTGAAACAATCATTTCTACACCTTTTGCTTTTTCTACGTTGCGATTGGAGGACAACACGAACACCAAACGTCGTTTATTAACATTGATTTATATATAGAGCCCGTAAAACATGTTTAAAAGGTGTGTAATCTCAGCGTTTTCAATTATTAATAGTATTATCGAATCTGTTATCAATATTAATCAGTCTGAAATATTCATGTTTATGTTAATATTAATCAATTGTTCAACGACATCTTTCGGCAGTCTGGGCCGTTAACGTCGATCTCATCTCGATCCACTGCGCTGAAGGTGTAAATTTCATGTCCGAGAAGCTATAAGAAATATTTATCTGACATAATTCATAACCCTCACTCTGCTGCTTTTCTTCGTCCTCTTCGTTCCTCTGACCGTATGGACCTCCTCGTTCCCCGTCACTGGCTCAATCTAGGTCTTTTGCCTCCATTGGCCCTGCTCTTTGGAATGAGCTTCCTCCGTTCGTTCGTTCTTCTATTCTCTCAGGTAACGTCTCTTCCTCTTTTACCTTTCTTAAAACTTGCTTTTTCTCTCAGGGTCTCTCGCACTGGGAGCGCTTCTGAATGGCTCTCCCGCAAAAACATCAGAATACAATACAATACAATACAATGTAAGCGTCAGAAAAAAAGTTTATTGCTGGCAGACAGCCTTACATGGCACCAATTGCATAGACCATCACTTACTGCTAGTAGTTTTTTAACTACGCTGTGTCATAGTGTTGATCATTGGCATAGCCTTCCTCTATTATCATTGCTTCGTACTGACCCCGCTGAGTTCCAGCAGTGATGGTAGTTTACAATGTTTAATAAATCTTATTGTGGTGGATTTGAGCCAATAAATTTAATACTTCAAAAGACAACTTAATAAAGGTGTATCAGAAGAAAGCAATATTGCAGTCAATCAATGGCGGTGTTCCATAAAACGTCATCGGTTTAATCGTTATTGTTATTATTATTTAATTATAATATATAAGGTCGTTGGCGTACTAGACATCTCTGTCAACGCCACGGCTTTAGGTCAACATATGAGCTGGCCACATTAGTTTTCATAATCCACGTACACTTCCTAGACATATATAAACAGCTCTCCTATCCTATTTAGCGTTTTCTAGTAGTGGCTGGTTTTCATTAAGTCCATTGATCGTACTTGTCTTCATTGTAAGCCTGAGAACAAAGCACAATTCCAATGTCTCGTATCATCATCGCATACAGACGAAGTTTCTATTGACGCTGGATACCAACGCATAGACAATAATACGTGGAGTTCTGTGTATTGGCAGATGGACGCGAATTTAAGAACTGTGGATCGCTTGAGAGGAAGGAGGGATGGACGAAATGAAGCAAGGCAGGAAGGATGGAAGGAGAGAAGAAAGAGAGAAAGAAAGGAGAGAAGGAAAGAAGGACTGACGGGAGAAAGGTATGTAGGAAGGAAGCAAGGGAGGGAGAGGAGGTTGAGAGGGGCTAGAAAGTGTAGGAGAAAGAAAAAATAGAGGAAGGAGCAACATGAGGAGGAGGAAGAATTGGAGGAGGATGAGTATGGAAAGAAGGAGGAACAGGAGAGGGAAATTTAAGTAGCCTACTTCACTAAACCGCTTCAGCCCATACATAAACTAAATGCATGTTCGCGCACAATGCTATTTATCAACCCATCTGGTTACAGCGTGGTTCCAACAGCCGCGGGAAGGCACGTGACATCCTGAAGGCAGTGGAGAATACTGAAACAAGGAAATCATTCTTGCCATGTCATGTTCTATCGTGTCGCGTCATCACTCATGTAATGACATGAGTCACGACTCCGATTGATTCCTGGTGTCATTTAACCCTTAAAAGTTGTGTTAGCAACGTTGGAAGAAGAGCAGTTTCTTACACACCTCTTTCATGCTTTCAATTGCAATATAAGTCGAAGGAAGCCAACATTAGAATTAAGTTCAAGGGAAAGCGTACTATCATAGGTTAGCTGTATTATACCAATGGAACGGTGAGAACTGTTCGAAATATATTTCTGTCGACGTCAACGGGCTTTGTTGCATTAAAGATGTAGTTAAACTCAGCATCCATCCACTCCGCCACTACCCTACCTGTGGTAGTGCCAGTCCGAAGCCTGGAGAAAGGAGGAGGGTGACGTTAGTCATTTTTTTCATAATACGAAGCGTTGCTATAAATAACTAACCAGCCAAGCAACTATATGAAAACAAGATGAAGTTAGACACCTTTCAAATGGATAGCTTCTAGGCTACATATACTTTGAGCGCGTCATCTTTTAGTTTCATACGGCATACTTTCTTGCGAACTTTTCCTCTCCCTAAGCTAGCCTTGAGCCAGCCATAAGAAGTGTTAACGACTTCATTTCTTAGCCTCGGCATAGAAGGAAAGACGGACTGACGGGAGAAAGGTAGGGTCAATAGTGCATGCAGGTGGCTGGGGTTCTTAGTTCCGAACCCTCTGAAAATATTCGAACAGCTGCTGTCACTGCGTATAGCATTAAACCTCATTTATTTGATTATTATTCTCCTTATTATTATTCTCTCTTCCGTCAGGTGTGTGCCGACAATGAGGTTGGTACAAGATGGCTCCATTTCTTTCTGTCTCTGATAGTATCCAGGGCCGTTCTCATGTTCATGTCTTGTTCTTTAAGATCTTTCATTACGTTTCCCATCCATCCGTGTGTTAATTGCAAACAAGGATAAAAAAAGGAGGGCAACTTTTATTATCTTGTTATCACACAGTGTCGTTAAAGTGAAACTACTACTACTACTGCATGACGTCTTATTTTTCAAGAAATATTACTATGAACTTTAATGAACGTATTTGGACACCTCTTTTAAGAGGATATACCCTGGAATAAGTAAGCTTCCTCGCTATAGGTATGTTGAATATCTCCTCCGTGACTTTTTTCGTGCATAGACAAGTTATCGTTAAGCATTTCGACCTAGTTTCTGAAGAATGCTGACTGTACATAGTAAAAGAAATTGGTTTCAAATATCGTGTGTTAATTGCAAAGAAAATATTGTGAAAACTGTTCGGACTGTGTTTAAACTGACTAAACTCGAATAGTTTGCCAATGATCTCTGCAATTCCGCAACTGTTCGTACTCTGACCAGTGATGGGCAATAGTTAACTAAAAAGTTGCTAACTTTTAGTTTAACTAAATATTTTTAGTTAAGGATGAAGTTTAACTAAAAAGAAATAGTTTAGTTAAAACCATAGTTTAACTAAAAAATTTTAGTTGCCAACTAAAAAGTTTAACTAAAAAAATCAGCAATACGCAACTATTTTCCGCAATGAATATTGAACACTGTCAACTACTCAACGCGAAACTTATTGAGTAACACTGCATGGTTATAACATTAATAGCCTGCGTTTTCAAATTCATACACTACTTACAGTATGCCTGTGACTGTAGGCTAGAAGAGTACACAGTTCATAGTTTGAAGGTGAAATTGTCATTGAAACTCTGCATTATTACAGTTCACTTAACCTCTGTTATTGTGAAAACGTTTGTCGTAAAAAGTTGGAAAAAAGTTTTAAAAAGTTTAACTACTTTTTTTAGTTTAGTTAACTACTTTCCAAAATTAGTTGCCAACTTTAGTTAAACAAAATTTTTTTAGTTGGAAAATAGTTTTAGTTTAACTAAAAAAAATTAGTTTAGTGCCCATCACTGACTCTGACAGTGCCAGTTCCAAGCATGAATAAAGGAGGAGGGCGACGCCAATGATCTTTGTTATCACACACTGTCGTTAAACTGAAACTACTACAATGAACTCCTCCACCATATAAAGGAGGAGGATGGCGACGCTAGTCATCTTTGTTTTCGTTAAACAACAACTAAAAAATGAGAAAGGTAATCGATACTGTAAAATTAAATAGAAATAAATTACAGAGTCGACGACTATATAATATTGAACTGCTGATAGAAGCCTAGCCATAACGCATAAAGAGGTTCCGCCACTAACCTGTGCTTTGGTAGTGCCAGTCGAAAGCTGCGATGAAGGAGGTCGACACTATCCATCGTTTTATGCCCCAGCTTCGTTAAAAAAGCGTTCTCTAAGACTAGTGATCCAATTATTTCCTTCACAAAAATGAAAGGAAGAAAATCTACATGCAAACGAAAGAAACAGATATCCTCCGGCTTGCTCGACGAAACCGGTTGGCAAAGCTTGCTGTAGAAGGAAGACCAGATTTCTTCCGGGAATACAGTGTCATTCCAAACCAAATGGTGACTTCTGTTTGGAAGGTGTAGCTCTACCAACGGCGGGAAAGATCACCAAGAACAACTCAGAGAACGCAAAGAACAACGGAAGAAAGAAACTCTACAAACCACTGAAAGAACCTCCGGTCATACGCTGTCGTTAAACCACTCCTCATGCGCCACTTGGTTTAGTTGATTTAGGCTAAAGTTGACGTGAACGACTTTGGCAGCCACATGATGTCGTCAAAACCGAATAAAAATGCAACCACGTATTTAAGACACCTTTATAACGTTTCCTTGAGGCCATATATTGTGTTAAATCACAAGGCAATATAATAAACCCTTTGGAAAACGGGGAACTGAGAGGTCGACGTTAACAGCAATCACAGCCACAAGATATCGTTTAACATACAAACTACTCGCGCGCATCCGTTTTTGCAAAACTCCGCCACTACTAAAATCTTCTAGTGCCAGGAGGATGGCGACGCCAATCACCTGTAATGTTATGAAAGAGTGTCGTTAAACAGCAACTATCCATTCAACCATAGCTCTTGTCTCTAAGGCACAGCAGGGTTTAGCTCCAGTCTACCTTTGTGACCTGATGCGCAAACCTCTCTCAGCTTCTTCTCATCGACCCTACGTTCTCTGAATCGGCTTGATCTATTCGTTCCCCGGGTGATGTCTGCCCTGGCTCAGTCTCGCTCTTTCGCTGTCGTGGGTCCATCCCTATGGAGCTCCCTTCCCTTGGTACTGCGTGGGACCCTACTTACTAAGTTATCTCTCTCTCTTGTTCATCGTTTAAAGTCATTTCTGTTTCCGCGAGGCTCACATGCTGAGAGCGCCTCTGAATAGTTCACACTGTGAGAGGCGCTTTAAAAATTCTCAGATACCATACCATACCATACCATTGTTGTAAATTACATCGTAAAAAGAGCTGTTTTTTGCCATACAAACGGTGAGATCTGTTCAAGATCATTTCTACCGCTGTCAAGATTTCGTTAGACTGCATCCATTCATTCATCTGCGAATTTCTTATGTGTTCATTATGTACTTGTTGGACACCTTTAAAATGCGTTTTACAATGCTATAATTAAATAAAACAATTTCGTTCAAGCGATAAATTTGTGTCCTCTGCGTGGTCTAGTAAGTTAAGGTCGACGTTAATTGGCCCTGCAACCACAAGATATCGTTAAAAATAAATAATATAAATGATATCTTTAGAAACCCTTTAAACTCATTTTAACTATATATATATATATATATATATATATATATATATATATATATATATATATATATATATATATATATATATATATATATATATATATATATATATATATATATATATATATATTCCGCCAAATTCCTACATTAACCCCGCCACTGCTCGTACTTTGGTTGTGCCAGTCCCTAGCCTTGGTAAAGGAAGAGGGGGACGTTAATCATTTTGTCATGACAGTGTTGTTAAACAGCAACTAACTAACTAATCTCTACATTTGAAATTGAACCATTAAATGAAAATATTACATTCAAGCGTTTATCAAATTATTGTTGTTATTTGATGTATGATAACGCAAGATATTCCAACAAGATGTACTCAAGTTGAAGATCGTGAAATAATCACTTTGAAATTTCAAATAGAATAAGAATCTAATGTCACAATTATACGTTTAATTATTATTAGAATTATGTGTATTATGAATTAAATTTCAAAATAGAATAAGAATCTAATGCCACAATTATACATGTAATTATTATTAGAAGTATATGTATTATGAATTCGTAGCCCAAGTTGTTTTGTTTTACTTTTAAGGGTTCTTGTGTGTTTGGGACAATTGTTGCGGAATATTATTTAATTAGCATCGAACCACTTTGTCACAATATGCGTATCATAGACAGTGTCAGCTGTATTATTTTTTGCCGTTAAACAATGAATACTAGTGACAGTATAAAATTCTGTTTTGACACTTTTAAATGACGCTATGAGTTCATTTTACTGCTGTGTATATGTTTAAAATTCACTTCAAAGACCTTTGATGTCATACGGAGATGTTAAACCTTGGAATAATAATAAAAAAAACAACTGTCTAACTTCGCCGCTTCTCCTTCTTTGGTGGTGCCACTGCCAGTCCCAGCGTCGTTAACCAGCAACTACTCACTAACTCATAGGCGTCATGTGTTTGCTGATATATTTAAATACCTCTTTTAAAGGTTATCATGTGCTATAAGTAACCAACAAGCGTTTAAAAAGTTTACACAATTTGCATCGAAACATTTAACTTATCTTATCTTATCTTATCTTATAATATGATTATTTATAAAGCGCCTCTCACAGCATAGACTATTCAGAGGCGCTCCCAGCGTGTCAGCCCCGAGGGAAAAGAAAGGTCTTTAGGCAGCGGAGAGAAGAAGGCGAGATCCCAAGCAATATCTTGCTACGGAGAGAGGGGGGCAGGTCATTCCAAAGGGAAGGGCCAAGGATGGCAAAAGCACGATGCTGAGCCATCGAAGTCCTTGCGCGAGGGACAAGCAGATCAAAGCGGTCAGCAGACCGAAGAGGGCGGGAAGACAGAGCAGATAGAGGTTTGCGCATTAGGTCACAGAGGTATTTAGGAGCTTTTCCCAGTTGAGTCCTAGAGACCAGGAGAAGAACCTTGTATTGGATGCGGGAAGCAACAGGAAGCCAGTGAAGTACATCAGTCATAAAGGTAGATATGTGAGAGAAGCGAGGAAAACGGGCAATGAGCCTGGCAGCCGCATTCAGAACAGACTGCAGAGATGAAAGGCGCGCTTTAGGGAGCCCAGCAAACAATGAATTGCAATAGTCAATGCGGCAGCAAATGAAGGCATGGACCATAGTAGTGAACAATGAAGGAGAAACTGATCTTCTTACAGCCCTCAAACGCCTCAGATGATAGAAACAGGAACGTATCAGGTGGGAGAGGTGTTCAGAAAACGAGAGGGTACTATCAAGGGTGACACCCAAATCCCGAACACTGGATGAAAATGAAAAATCAGGGTATATTGACGACAGAAGTGGGATATCAAGTTTAGAAAGTTGCTGTTTAGTGCCAAACCAGATCAGTTGGGTCTTAGGAGAGTTAAGGTTAAGTCGATTTGATGACATCCAAGAGTGGAGATCATGTGAGAGGGAATGAATGGATCCAACAAGGGAGATCTGCTGAGAGGATGGGCCTTGGACAAAGATCTGAACGTCATCTGCATAAAGGTGACCAGAGGTAAAGTGTTTAGTAAATATAGAAGGTATGTCAGCTGTGTAGAGTAAGTACAGAATGGGGCCAAGGACAGAACAATGTGGGACACCATACTCAACTCTAACCCAGGCAGTTCTGGAGTCACCAAGGACAATCCTCTGAGTACGGTCAGAGAGGTAAGATTTGAACCAAAGAAGAGGGAGACCACTGAGACCACAAGATAGTTCAAGACGTCGAAGTAGGATTTCATGGTCAACCATGTCGAAGGCCGAGGAAACATCAAAGAGCGCTAGAAGCGTCAAATGAGACCTGTCAATGGCAGTATAAATGTCCGAGAGAAGGGACAGGAGGGCAGTTTCCGTAGAATGGTGACCTCTAAACCCTGATTGATTGATTAATCGCTATGTGTATCATAGGCAACATTAGGGATATAATATTATTGCTTTAAATTAAGTGACATTAGTGACATTGTACGGTTCTGTTTGACACCTTAAATGGTATATTTCGGAAGCTATAAGTTTCTCTTGTTCTGTGAATTATACTTCTGCATTTTCGTCACGGCCACTGATGTCAAAAGACAACGTTAAGCTTTGGATTAGTAATTAAAAAGTTCATACTGCAAAAGTTGACGATTCCCAAGATATCACAAAATGGCAGCTACAAGATGTCGTTATAACCGAGTAAAAATTCAACTACGTATATAACACACCTTTATAACGTGTTCATCTGACGCTATATATAAAGGTAGCCTCGAATGACAAAGTAAGATATCAGATTCTGATGCTACTATACCCACGTTAATGCCAATGACAGTCACAAGATGTCGTTGTAAAATTCAAACTAATGCCAAGCTCTGACATAAAATCGTATTCTGGTAGTGCCAGTCCCAAGTCTGGGTAAAGGAGGAAGGCGACGCCAATCATCTACGTTATGACGCAGTGTTGTTTAACAGCAACTAACCAACCAACTAACTAGCTGCATTATAACATACCTAAGGTGAGAACTGTTCAAAATAATTTCTGCCGACGTTAGCAGCATTTGTTGAAATTAGATACCGTAAAACTCTGCGTCCATCACCGAATATCTTGCGTGTTCGCAGTTTCATTGTTAGACACCTTTAAAACTAATCTGAACAATCCTATATATATAAACAATTTCGTTGATCGCTACATTATATCTCTTCGGTAATGTAATTTAAGGCCGCAGCCACAAAATGTCATTTAAAAAAATAATACAAATGACCTCTTTAGGCACTTATTAAACTGTTTTCAACCACCCTTACATAAAAAGATGACAAAATAATTTCTGCCGTCGTCAACGGTCATTTGATGTCATAAGATGTCGTTTACAATAGATAGTAACAATTTTTACACTGCCATTGCCTTTTCATGGCGGTGCCAGTCCCAAGGCTGGATAAAAGAGAGGGTCGTCGCTAGCCATATGCGTTATAACTCAGCGTCATTAAACAGAAACTCTATCTCTTAGAGTGAGTGAGGGGTGGGCACGTGACCACAGCGGGTGGGGGAGTTCAAAGGATTGGAAGTCCTCCTAGGCGTAGACCGTGTGAACCTTCATTTCGACTCTCTTGAGGGAGTAGAACTCTGTTTCCTTGAGGGTGTACCAGACGATACCGTCTGGGAAGGGAGTGTCGAGGGTCTGACGATCCGGATAGCGACCCAGGTTGTTCGAGAAGCAACTGTTGAATAATAATAATAATAATAATAATAATAATAATAATAATAATAATAATAATAATAATAATAATAATAATAAGGCCTTTTCCGCACGGATGGCAAAAACCGGACGGCATTACCCTCGTCCCATGGAGGGCGGGTCGGAGTCTGGTGTGGGACGCCACGGTTGTGGACACGCTCGCGGCATCTTACTTACCCTCTACAGCTAGCTGACAGCAGAAAGAACACAAAATACAACGCGCTCCTTCATACTCATGTCTTCGTTCAGCTGGCCATGGAAACGTTAGGCCCTATCAACAACAGAGGCCTGGCTCTCATCGCAGACATTGGCCGCCACCTTACACAGATCACAGGCGAAGCCCGAGAGACCAGTTTCCTATTCCAACAACTGTCGGTGACTGTCCAACGGTTCAATGCTGTAGCTTTTAGCGGTTCTTTTGTCAAATCTTTGCCCGTGATCGAAGAGATATAGCCGCTCCAGATTAATCACACTGCCTTGTAATATCTAAGAGGGAACTACATAATAATAATAATAATAATAATAATAATAATAATAATAATAATAATAATAATAATAATAATAATAATAATAATAATAATAATAATAATAATAATAATAATAATGATAACGATGACGATGACGATGACGATGACGATGACGATGACGATGATAATGATAATGATAATGATAATGATAATGATAATGATAATGATAATAATAATAATAATAATAATAATAATAATAATCATTACTGTTAAATATAATAATAATGATAATAATAATAATAATAATAATAATAATAATAATAATAATAATAATAATAATAATAATAATAATAATAATAATAATAATAATAATAATAGTAATATATCTTCCCCGCTCCAACTGATCCCATCCGTTTTACCTAAGCGCGCTCTTTTCTTAAAACAATCACCTTAACACCTTTTAACATGATATTCATTTGCGTTTTATACATTCCAATAGGCATGTTTTGACCAACAAACCTAAGCAATGATATAGCATTGACAAATATATAGCGTCTATAATTAGCGTTTTAACGGTGTGCAATATTAGCGCATTTCTATTATTAAACGTATTATCGATCTTGTAATCAATATTAATCAGTCATAAACATTCATGTTTATGGTAATATTAATCAATTGTTTAGCGACATCTCTCGGCTGCCAGGGTCGTTAACGTCGACCATTGCGCTTTCCATGTCCGAGGAGCTATAAGCGTCAGAAAAATATATTGCGGGTGTCTAACGGCAGACAGCCTTACATAGCACCAATTGTATAGACCGTGATTACTACCAGAAGTTTCTTTTTAACGACGCTGTGTCATATTGTTGATCATTGGCATTGCCTTCCTCTATGATCATTGCTTCGGACTGACAACCGCAGAGTGCGAGCAGTGACGGTATTCCAGAGAGTTTGACAAAATATCATTCTCGTGAAGTCGAGCCTACGCCTATTTAAAACTTTACAAGAAGGCTTAATAAAGGTGTAAAATGAAAAATCAATATTGCAGTCAATCAATGTTGGTGGTCAGTAAAACGGCATCGATTCAATTATTGTTGTTGTCATTGTTATTTAATTATCAATCAATCCATCAATCAAGCATTTATATAGAGCCCCTTCAAGGAAGCCATTCAGACGCGCTCCCAGCTCAATTATAATCTCTTCTAAGATCGTTGGCTTCCTAGACATCTGTGAACAGGCAACGGCATTACGGTCAACTGATGAGCTGGCCACATTAGCTTTCATAATCCACGTACACTGCCTAGACATGTATCAACTGCTCTCCTATTCTATGTAGAGTTTTTTTTAGTTGTGGATGGTTTTCAAAAGTCCATCGATCGAACTTCTCTTCATTGTAAGTCTCAGAACAAAGCACAATTCCAATGTCTCCTCTCATCATCGCATACAGACGAAGTTTCTATTGACGCTGGAATCGGTTGGATACCAACGCATAGACAATAACGAATGCAGAGTTCTGTGTGTTGGCAGATGGACGCGAATTTAAGAACTGTGGATCGCTTGAGAGGGAAGGATGGATGGATGGATGGATGGATGGATGGATGGATGGATGGATGGATGGATGGATGGATGGCAGGAAAGATGGTAGGAAGGAAGGGTGGGAGAAAATGTAGCAACTAGGGAAAGCTTGGAGGGAAGGTAGGAAGGAATGAAGGAAGCAAAAAGGGAGGATGGAAGGAAGGAAGGAAGGAAGGATGGATGGAAGGAAGGAAGGAAGGAAGG
>OY744607.1:71385014-71435014 GCA_963556255.1 Allolobophora icterica | reverse complement strand
TTTATTTTGCCCTGAGGTACTTCATTCCCTCAGGGACTTAGAAATTATTAGTGTAATTATTCTGGAACGGCTACCCCTCTTCAGTATCGGACACAGCCTTGCCAAAGGAGCCGTTGAATGCCACGGCATTATTGTTATTATTATTATTATTATTATTATTATTATTATTATTATTATTATTATTATTATTATTATTATTATAACGTATCTTTATTAATTCAAATCGACAAGCACACAGCAAGATCACATCAGAGGATGACAGTACAATCAAGATCATAATAATAATATGATCCCTCAGGTGGTCAGAACTATTCCGGAGATATTATGGTGTTATTATGGAACAGCTTCTCCCTCTTCAAGATTCTGTTGGACAAAGGTTCCTCGACATGCAATTGCATTAAAGCGTTGAATGGTGACAGAGAGGCGTTGGAAGAGATAGCAAGTCTCTCTGGGTTCTCCGGTAATTAACGTTAGACGTTTGCCCAGTTCTTTAACAAAGTCCATTCCGCTGGTGTTAATGGGGCCTAGAGTCTCGAAAGCCACAGGTACGAACAAGTGGTCTGCGAGTAGTTGGTTGTACTTGATGGTTTTTCTTGCAGCCGCCAGTTCCGCCGCTGCTCCGGCCTCTGCTGCAGTCGCGTGAAGGTAGGATGGGGCCAATGTGTCGGATACAGTGGCATCCCATATAAGGCTGCGTCCCCGACGCCACGGAATCAGCGTCAATCCATCGGGGCGCTTTCCGTCTGATCTAGAGAGTCCGGATGGTTCTTTGATGTTAGGCACACCTGCGCGTGTGAGGCTGCGGCTTATTAGATCGTTCAGGGCCGCATGTCTTGCCATTCTGCCGGGACCGAGGACACATGAGAGCCCGTGCGATCCATCCGCTGTCACCATCGCTCCACAGGGACACATGTGTGGCTCGCATATTTGCGCTCCCAAGCGAATACCCGTCACTATTCGCACCGTCTCGTCATCCATTCTCAATCCACATGATGACAAAGGCAGCGCGAACAGCCAGTCACCGGCATGAGGCGCCGCCAACGCTCTTCTTCTCGCTTGGTGCTGCGTGTCACCAGAAGCTGCATCCAACCTTTCTATCGCATTCTTCACGAGAGACATGTCCCAGTATGATTGTTTATGTGCTGCATGGTTATCTGTATGTATGATTTGGCTCTCCTCATTCCAGTTCACATTATTATTATTATTATTATTATTATTATTATTATTATTATTATTATTATTATTATTATTATTATTATTATTATTATTATTATTATTATTATTATTATTATTATTATTATCATTATCACTATCATTATCATTATCATTATTATTGTCGTTATAATTATTATTATTATTATTATTATTATTATTATTATTATTATTATTATTATTATTATTATTATTATTATTATTATTATTATTATTATTATTATTATTATTATTATTATTATTATATTATCGAAACCACCATCGCATTATCATTTTCCGGTAATTATTATTATTATTATTATTATTATTATTATTATTATTATTATTATTATTATTATCATTTTTCAATCAATCAATCAAAAAACCATTTTATTTGAGAAACCAATCACATGAACATATGTAATATGTAGTCAATGTACAAAGTGATGATCCCTCAGAAAGGGTAAGCCAGAAAGGTTTACTATCATTATCATTATCATTATTATTATCATTATTATTATTATTATTATTATTATTATTATTATTATTATTATTATTATTATTATTATTATTATTATCATTATTATCATTATTATTACTATTATTATTACTATTATTATTATTATTATTATTTTTATTATTATGTTATCTGAAGCGCCATCTCAGCGTCACTCAGATAGAGGTGGCAGTGTCCTGGAATGGCAGATGGCGTTTCCACGTTGCAGAGCCACTGAAATCCGTTGGAACAAATACGATGTCTCCAGTGGATCGTGCGTTGAGTCCGATATCCGGCTTCCCAGCTCCATAACTAACTGTAAACCTTCAACGCTCCAGGAGTCGCACGTCTCCAAGGCGATCGCCACAAAAGTATGGGTGTTAGTAATGGTTGCTTATTTCGCCCTCTTGATCAGGCATCGTCCGCGTGACCATGGGATCAGTGTTACACCGTCTGGTCGCTTTCCATTTCCTCTTGAGAGGCCGAGAGGCTCTTTCTGAGCAGGGATTTTCGCTCTGCTCAGCGCTCTCCAGATCACATCGTTGAGCATAGCGTGCCGCTGTTGTTTCCCTCCTCCTCCTCCTCCTCTACAAACCAGACCATGAAGCCCTCTAGCGTCGACATTTTCTCGGCAGTGGTGGCACAGAGTGTCGTGCCTAGCCTCACCCCGACAGCGATCCGTATGTCCTCGTCTGATTATTATTATTATTATTATTATTATTATTATTATTATTATTATTATTATTATTATTATTATTATTATTATTATTATTATTATTATTATTATTATATCTTTATTAATTCAAATCGACAAGCACACAGCAAGATCACATCAGAAAATGACAGTACAATCGAGATCATAATAATAATATGATCCCTCAGGTGGTCAAGACTATTCCGGAGATATTATGGTGTTATTATGGAACAGCTTCTCCCTCATCAAGATTCTGTTGGGCAAAGGTTCCTCGACATGCAATTGCATTAAAGCGTTGAATGGTGACATTATTATTATTATTATTATTATTATTATTATTATTATTATTATTATTATTATTATTATTATTATTATTATTATTATTATTATTATTATTATTACTATTATTATTATTTTTCAACTTGCATACACAGTTATAATTATTCGACTCCTGTAAAACTGTTATCATGTGCTGCTAATGTATACATGTATATAAGGCGCCCTGCGTGGCTGCCGTTTCTACTATATGTATGTTCATTGTACAGCGCAGTGCGTTTGCAGGCGCTTAACTATTATTATTATTATTATTATTATTATTATTATTATTATTATTATTATTATTATTATTATTATTGTAAAAGTAATAATGAATAGATTTATATAGCAGTGTGGCGGACTGGCCACAGGGCTTGAATGTAGGTTTTATCAATAATAGCTGTCTTATTGACGCGCTATCCGGCGACATAATGCATCAGCGGCCGATGCGTAGATGGTAGCGCTAGCGTGATATAATAATAGCCAATGTTTAAGTTTTAGCTTGTTTTTGCCATTTAAGCGAAGCAAATTATTATTTAGAATAATATTAGACGCCTTCCGGTCTAATATTTAATTCCTAGAGCTAGGGCGACGCTTAGTATAATAGTTAGATTTCTATATTTTAGACACCCGTATTTGAAACGGTATATATGGGCTAGTATATAAGTATGGAGGCCCGAATATATTTTACGTGCGAGACCATAGCTTGCAGATAGATGCATAGAGGCTGCCTCACGGTGCGTTGCTTATATCGTAGGGCGGCGATACTGCGCTCTACATATACAGCGATACGGTGCTTTAGTGTCGTTGGTTAGCGATTAATACTGCACTCCGTGTGGTAGTATACGGCGAGTGATAAAGCGAGTTCCAGGTTTCGGGCAAGTTACAAATATATTTACGGACGAGAGGGCGTCCGAGAAAAGGCTAATCTGTGCGATCCCGGGTTACATCCGAATCGATCGCTCTCGGGGGACGGATTGACTCCGCCGATCCGACAGGTTTGGGGCCCACCCTGCCGTTAGATCGCGAAAAGGTCTGAATCTCGATTGTTGGTAGTTTGCGGGCTGAGTATAGCTCGGGGAAAGACCGATAGTGAGAGATTGAGAGCTCAAAGGTCTGTTCCGGTGGTAGCCGTTTGAGATACACGGGCAAAGTCCCGCTGTTGACAGTCAGAGATACATGGGCAAATACCCGGTGGTACCCGGTAGAGATACGCGGGCAAAGACCCGGTGTTGACCGTCAGATATATACGCGGAAAGACCCCGCAGTTGACCGTCAGAGATATACGGGCAAAGACCCGGTGTTGACCTTTGAAATACACGGGCAAAGACCCGGTGGTAGCCGTCAGAGATACACGCGGAAAGACCGCGCTGGTGACCGTCTGAAAGACACGCGGAAAGGCCCCGCAGTTGACCGTCAGAGATACACGGGCAAAGACCCGGTGGTTCTCGTCAGAGATACACGCGGAAAAGCCGGTGGTAGCAGTCAGAGGGATACGCGGGCAAAGACCGGTGGTAGCCGTCAGAGATACACTGGCAAAGACCCGGTGGTACCCGTCAGAGATACGCGGGCAAAGACCCGGTGTTGACCGTTAGAGATACACGGGCAAAGACCCGGTGGTACCCGTTAGAGATAAGCGGGCAAAGACCCGGTGGTTCCCGTCAGAGATACACGCGGAAAAGCCGGTGGTAGCAGTCAGAGGGATACGCGGGCAAAGACCCGGTGTTGACCGTCAGAGATACACGGGCAAAGCCCGGTGGTTGCAGTCAGAGAGATACGCGGGCAAAGACCCGGTGTTGACCGTCAGATATACACGCGGAAAGACCGCGCTGGTGACCGTCTGAGAGACACGCGGATAGGCCCCGCAGTTGACCGTCAGAGATACACAGGCAAGGACCCGGTTGGTGATAACTCAATTCAAGTATCGTCCATAAGAAGCTGAGCAGTGCGATCCCGAGTTACAGCAAAACTAATCACTCTTGGGTATTGGATTGACCGCCGATTCGACAGGTTTGGGGCCCACCCTGCCGTTAGATGGCGAGCCGGTCTGAATCCCGATTGTGGGAGTTTAACAGGCTGAGTAAACCTCGGGAAGAGACCGATCGTGAGAGATATATAAAACACAGGTCTGTATCGGTAAAATGCGGAGAAACATTCCGCTGGTAACGTCCGGTGAAGTACCGGAGCGATCTTGTTGAAGCTGTTCGATAACATCGGGGAACTACCGGTAAATTTTCCATTCGCGGTCACCGTGTTTGGTTCCCTTGCAGTCATAGTTACTCCCGCGGTTTACCGGCAAATATCAGTCCGGGAGACCCTCCGAGCGATCCGACCGTTGTCTGTTCAGGTGTTCGGGAAAGTTCCCAGGGTGGAAAGCTACACAGGTCTGTGTGCAATAACGGGGTAAAGTTACTGATATTTACCCACAGATACCGTTAGCAGAATCGAGTGTGAGTACCGAGAAACGAAGAGTACGAGTCTGTGCGCTCCCGGAAAAGACACAACTGTTACGTTCTGTATTGGATTCAGACAGTCAGGTTCAAGAGATACGGCTTGTGGAGTAAGGGCCCACTCCGCTGCTCAGGTCTCGAGACAGACTAATTCTGAATAGTGGGAAGATAAAAGGTTGTGTAAATAGGAAAGAGATTAGATCAAGATATTCGGTTCGGGTATTTGGGTACGGTACCCAGGTCCGAAAGAGACACGTCCGCTTTACTAGCGAAATCCAGCTAGTCAGAGTCCCAGGGTGAAGTGTACGAGAGTTCCCGGTTAAAGGAACATTAACGCAGACCAAGAGTAAACGATACGAGAAAGTCCGGGTAGTCGGGTATCCAGATAGAACATATTTGCTTGTCGCAACACACAGCTCTGAGGACTGATTGAAGTGCGAGGTTGGGCCCCCTCGTGCGTAGGTCAGAACAAAGGTCTGTGTGTGTAGATAGCGAAGGTTATAGAGAGAGGACCTTCACTATCAGAGTGCCATAGAGACCCGTTATCTTTCGAAGCAGAATTCATTATTGTGAGGCCGGTATGCCGCACACGGAAACACAGCTAGAGATACGTGACAGTAAGAAGACGCGTTGCCCGATGGATACGTGTCTTCTATTACATGACGCAGAGACTCGTCATAAGTACTCCTTGTTCCCTGAACTTAGAGAACGTTTGGTGTTCCATGATAACGGCGATAGTTCAAGAGTCACGAGGTGCAGAATGGTCCGTCAAAGTTCAGACCAGGCAGAGAGGAAGAGAAAGCCCGTAACTAGGAAGGTACACAGAAAGGCAAAGACTGCTGCAGGTAAAAGATCGAACCCTGTTCTGAAGGACGGCCATCCTCAGGACGTTGCCCACCCGGTGACCGCGGAAGTGGCAGAGTCTGATGCCGAGACCGAGCTCTACAGTGTAGCCTCTCTTAGTAAAGCGGTAAACCCTGAACCTCCTCTGACAGGAATGGTCACTATGGACAGATATAAGCCATTTGACGGTGACAATAGGCAAGGCAGTGACTCGGGTGGCTCCAGACGGGTAGTGGGCTGGAGTCATCACAGGAACCCGTCCGGCGCGGCAGGGCAGGTGTCCGGGCGGCGAACGCCACAGCGCAATGTCCTAGCATACTTTGCCTTGCGATCGTACATTTATTGTGCACCAAGGTGTCAACTTCAGGCTGAGTTAAATGATTATACCAAGCATTTGCTTAGCGCCGCGATGTCCATACTTCATAGATAAAGTTCGCATTTCATGAAAACTCTAGCGAAAGCAATGTCAACATGTGATAGTCTTGCAATCGCTTAGCAAAGCGCTTTTACAGCGCTACATAATTGATCATCTAGAACCTATAGCTCAGGCGTTGGATCTAGGCTCTTAAACGTGCCACATAATTTAATACTGTTCAGCGATTAAGCGCTTGCAAACGATCGTGGTTATCCATCGCTTTATTATGCGCTGAGGTTAAATAAAGTTCGTCATTAAAAATATTTAGTCTTTGCTGGTAGTTTCGCTTTTGAAAGCTGTTTATGCAAAGGCTGTGAGAACGGTCGTAAGCATTATTTTCTATTAAATTTTTTAAACACCTCTTTTAAAGTTCATAGTGGGCTATAAGTATCCTCTAAAGAAAATTTGTCTAGTCGTGGCGCTTCGCGATCTTTCAGCTTCCTGTATGACAGTCACAAGATATCTCTAATCATCGAAAACAGATATAAAATATATCAAAAAATACTTATTATAAAATACACATTAGATCTAGTTTTATTATTTATTATATTTGTAGCAATTATTAATACAACTGACAAAAGACATTGGTTTTTGCTTTGGTAGTGCCAATCAAAAGTCTGGATACAGAAGGAGGGCGACGCTAATCATCTTTGTGATGACACAACGTCGTTTTAAACTTGCAAGTAACCTGAACGGCTTTGACAGCCACAAGATGTCGTTTAACAATACAAACTACTGTCAAGCCTGTGCTCGCATACATTTTTGCAAAACTTCGCCACAACTCGTACCCTGGTTGTGCCAGTCCCAAGCGCAGAGAAAAGAAGAGGGCAAAGCTAATCATCTAAGTAATGACAATCAACGTCAGCAGCTGTCGATGTCATATATGCACGATAAAATCTGCGTCCATCCATCCATCCATCCATCCATCCATCCATCCATCCATCCATCCATCCATCCATTCATCAGCGAGTATCTTACACGTACGTAGTTTAATTTACTTTTAGACACCTTTGAAACGGGTATATACTACCCTATATATAGACTATTTTTCTGTATATATATTCTTCTAACAAAATAATTCGACATAACTTGCCTGGAAGCCAACAAATTTCGTTAAAAAATATTACAAATAATCTCTTTAGACATCTTTAAAACGCGTTTACACCAAAACTGTATATGGATGGGACTGGTCCACCAGTAGTAAAGTTCGACGCTAAAAACAAGTAATTCCATTGATTTTAGACACCTTTAAACTGCGAGCGGTGCGAAGTCTCGGACACCTTGGAATGCTCACGGAAGAGCCTCAGCCGAACAATCCACAACAAGTGCCAAGAACTAGGAGTCGACTGCACCACAAAGACGATCCAGTATTAAAGAAAACCTCTTGTGTAAATACAGTGTATAATTATAAGAATTCAGATGGCATTGTAAAAAGACTCAAAAAATAGAAAAAAAGTAAAATATATAAAAACTACAAAAAACAAAGAATTCTATTTAAAAATTAATATAAATAAATCTAGAAAGTGCCCACCACAGAATCAGCAAAAAGACATCCCTAAACTCTCTTTCTTCTAAAGGATACTCCGCCACTGCTCGTACTCTGGCAGCGCCAGTCTTAAGCTTGGATAAAGGAGTAGGGCGACTCTAATCATTTTTGTTATCACACAGTGTCGTTAAATTGAAACTACTACTACTGCTGACGACAAGTTTTCACGAAATATTGCTATTACTATGAATTTTCCTGAACGTATTTGTAAACCTCTTTTAAGATGGTATAGCCTGGCATAAGTAAAATTCTCGCGTTCAGTATGTCAATATTTTCCATGTCGAATCATTCAGGTAGCCACAAGATATCGTTAAACGAGTCTAGTACAAGTACTATAACTTTAAAAAATGTCAGCTTGAAATTTAATTATTTCTGTTTGCTTGACCTGGATGCAAAAAATACATTTTAGCATAGTTGATGCATCAGAATTTGAGGAATTTCGTCATTTCAATAGCTCAAACGCTCATCAAATTGTTTCCATATTTAAAAAATTTCCTTGCTATCCTTTCATATATTCGGAAAACCTGTAGCGTATACTCACCTCTAATTTTACCACTACAGCCCTGGATCTGGCCCCCGGAGACCGGACTCAGACCTCTTTTGGACTACTCTTTGGAACCCCTTCTGATTTGATTTGGCCTTCTAGAAACCGTACTCGGACCTCTTTTGGATTACTATCTGGAAACACCCTCTGTATTGACGTGGCGCTCCAGAATAGGCTGGTGCCCTGCGCTTGGCCTTCCACCCTTTAGAAGTTTCGAGCTACGATTACGATTATTCATTGAGCTACTTATGCGTAAATGTACAGAAGTAAAGAATACAGTTAAGAAGGCGAAGCATATTGCAGAATATAAGGAGAGTATCAATAGGAGCGAGTGTTGACAGAACATAAAATATTTGCCTTTTAAATACCTCTTTTAGATGTGTTAATCTGACTAAATACGAATAAGTTCGTCAATGAATTCCGAAACTCCGCCACTGTTCGTAATCTGGCAGTGACAGTCCCAAGCCTGGATGAAGAAGGGGTGCTACGCCAATCATCTTCGTTAAAACTCAGCATCGTTAAAAGAGTTCTCTGAGACTAAATTAATACAACTGTTTCCTTCACACAATTGTCTAGCTCAACCATGGCCAAAACTAGGGTAGAGTCAGTCTTAAGCCTAAATAAACGAGGAGGGTAACGATGAGCAAACAGCATCTAACTAAGTAAACGCTACATTTGGAATTGAACCATTAAATGAAATATTTCATTCTGTGAGTTAAAGAAATTAGGACACTGTTCATGAAATTGTTTTTATTCGATGTATGATAACTGTAGGTATTCCCACAAGATGTAATTAAACTCAAGATCGTTAAATAATCACTTTAAAATTTCACAATAGGCTAAGAATATAATGACACAATTACACATATCATTATTATTAGAATGATTAGAATTATATGTATTGTGCATTTGTGGTCCAAGTAGTCTTTTTTACTTCTAAGATTTCTTGTGTGTGTGGAACAATTGTTGGGGAATATTATTTAATTTGCATCAAACCATTTAATCACAATATGTGCATCATAGACAGTGTCAGATGTATTTCTTTATTGCGTTGTTAAACCTTGAAATAATAATAATATAGACACAGTTGTTTAACTTCGTCACTGCTCGTACTCTGGTAGTGCCAGTCTCAAGCCTTGGTAAAGAGAAGGGCGACGCTAATCATCTTTGTTATGACACTGCGACGTTAAACAGCAACTACTCACTTACTAATAAAGCTTCATATATGATTGCTGATAAAGTTAAACACCTCTTTTAATGTTCTTTATCAGCTATAAGTAATCTACAACGTTGTAAAAGTTGAAATATATAGGCAAAGATGACGAGCCACTAATGTCGTTAAAACCGAACACAATGCAACCACGTATATAAGACACCTTTATAACGCTCAAACCTGAAGCTGTATAGAGGCATGGCATTCAATCAAAATGGATGATATCAGTTCCAGGTTACTATACCGAAATGCAGGGTCGACGTTAACTGCAATGACTGCCACAAGACGTCGTTGTGTAATGCAAATAAATGCTAACCTCTGCCATAAACTGCGCTATTACTCGTATCGTGGTAGTGAAAGTCTGGAGAAAGGAGGCAGGTGACGCCAATCATCTATGTCATGATATTGTGTCGTTTAACAGCAACTAGCCAACCAACCATTTTTTGTAAATTATATCGTAATTCTGCTATCTGCATATATGCCACACGAACGGTGAGAACTGTTCAGGATAATTTCTGCCGACGTCAACGGCCTTTGCTGAAATAAGATATCGTTAAACTCTCCATCCATCAGCGAATATTCTTATGTATGTTAGTAGCTTAATTGTTAAACACCTTTAAAACGGGTTTTCAGAATCCTATATATGGAACAATTTCGCTTAATTGTTAAATAATCTCATGTCCACGGTCCTGTAATTTAATGTCGATGTAAATGGCCCTTGGAGCCGTAAGGTGTCGTTAAAAATAATACAAATTCATTAATTCATTCATTCATTCATTCGAAGATTTTTATAGCGCCCCTTCAATGGAACTATTCAGAGGGGCGTTAAATGATACCTTGATGATCTCAAATGATCTCTTCGACAATTTGAAATCTCTTTTCAACGACTCTTACATATAAAGGTGACTCTATAATGCCAAAATAATTCATGCCGGCGTCAACGGTCAGTTGGTATAACAAGATGTCGTTGACAAAATATCTTAACCATTTTAATTCTACCATCGGATAAACGAGAGGGTCGTTATGAAAATAGAAATGCTAGAACTAAGAGTCAGTATAGAGGGGTGGGCAAGCGACCACAACGGGTGAGGGAGTCCGAATTGTTGGAATTCCTCGTAGGCGTAGACCGGCCAAACCTTCATTTCGAAGCTCTTGAGGGAGTAGAAAGGAGCCAATCACCTTTGCTATGAAACAGTGTCGTTTAACAGCAACTTACCAAAGAAAACTTTTTTGTAAATTACATCGTAATTATAGCTGTATTATGCGATACGAACGGTGAGAACTGTTCAAGATAATCTCTGTACACGTCTGCTGCCTTTGCTGAAAGAAGATATCGTTAAATTCTCCATCCATGAGCGAATATCTCATATGTCCGTAGTTTAATTGTTAGACACCTTTAAAAGGTTTCTAAATAATCCTATATATACATATAGTGCAATTTCGTTAAATCGTTAGATTGTCCTCACGTCCTATATAACGTTAATGTCGTTAAGAAATAATAGAAATTATATTTTTAGACACTTTTACAATTCCTTTCAGTCACCCTTGCAAATAAAGGTGACTGTATTATGACAAAATAATTTATCCCGGCATCAAAGGTCATTTGCTTTCATCAGATGTCGTTAACAAAGGATATCAAGCATTTTAACGCTGCCATTGCCTTTTCCTGGCGGTGCCAGTCTCAAGTCTGGAAAAAAGGGGTCGACGCTAGCAATCTGCGTTATGACACAGCGTCATTAAACATAAACTACCTCTAAGAGTCAGCGGAGGGGTTGGTACGTATACACCACCACGGGTGGAGAGTTCGAAGGGTTGGAACTGCTCCTAGGCGTAGACCGGCCGAACCTTCATTTCGACCCTCTTAAGGAAGTAGAACTCCGTTTCTTTGAGAGTGCACCAGACGATACTGTCAGGAAAGGGAGTGTCGAGGGTCTGACGATCCGGGTAGCGACCCAGGTGGTATAGAGTCTATACCACCTGGGTCGCTATGTCAAGGGCGCAGTTGCGCGTGTGAAGATCGTTGTCAACGTCTTCCTGCTGAAGGCGATGTCGTCATGTTAACTCAGGGAGTCGCCTATGGCAACGAAAATGACATCACTGGGTTCAGTTAATGATAATAATAATAATAATAATAATATTATTATTATTATTATTATTAGTAGTAGTAGTAGTAGTAGTAGTAGTAGTAGTAGTAGTAGTAGTAGTAGTAGTAGTAGTAGTAGTAGTAGTAGTAGTAATAATAAAAATAATAGTAATAGTAATAATAATAATAATAATAATAATAATAATAATAATAATAATAATAATAATAATAATAATAATAATAATATTAATATTAATGTTAATATTAATATTAATAATATCTATATAAATAAAGAGAAGAATCTGTCTGTCACAGCGTCTTTGACCGGGATGCATTTCTACAGCTTTCGACCTTTTCGCTCCAAACCTTCACCACTGTCTCGGGGTGGGCATTACACACCCAGTGTTACGCTTCGCGTCCCCCCTTTTCACCGCTACCAAGGTCTCCCGGGCCAAAACCTACCCGGGCAATACATTTTTATCTGGTTAAAAAAACTTACACTCAACCTATTTTCACTCGCCAGATGGCGCTACAGAGATTGAAACTTATACCTAAATTTGTTGCTTATTCGCTACAGGGATTGAAACTTCGGCACGCATTTCTAAGCATTCGCCAGATGACGCAGCCGTAGGGATTTCACTTCACATTAAGTTTTGTTGTTTATTCGCTACAGGGATTGAAACTTATACCTAAACTAGCTAAATTCGTTGCTTATTCGCTACAGGGATTAAGACACCCAGTGCTGCAACACGTCGAAAACCAGTCCGTCCACAGCTTCGGAGCTTTTTACTCCAAACCTTGACTGAACTATTTCCAACGCCGGGTAAAGCAGCTACAGTACGGATTCGCTAGAGGGATTGAAACTTTCACTGAACTAAACCCGGCCAACGCCGGGTTAAGCAGTGTTTTGTTGCTTATTCGCTAGAGGGATTGAAACACCCAAAACGCCGGGTTAAGCAGCTTCGCGTCCCCCGTTTCCACCGCTACCATGGTGTGGCCCGGCCCAAAACCTCCGAAACCCGGGCAACGCCGGGTTAAACCAGCTAGTTAATAGTAATAATAATAATTTTAAATAATAATAATAATAATAATAATAATAATAATAATAATAATAATAATAATAATAATAATAATAATAATAATAATAATAATGATGATGCAAACACGTATTTCAGACACCTTTATAAAGTATCCTTATGGGAATATATATACCGTTAAATCACATCTCAATTTAGTCAGAACATACTGCCCTGTTAAGAGCAATGACAGTTTTCGTAAAACTCCGACACTACTCGAACCTTGCTAGTGCCATTCCCAAGTCTGGTGAAAGGAGGAAGGCGACGATAATCTTCTAATATGTTATGAAACAGTGTCATTAAACAGCAACTACCCAGCCAAACAACATTGTAAATTGCATCGTAGTTAGAACTGTATTATGCCATGCGACCGTAATAATGATTCAAAACAATTTCCGCCCGTCCGTCCGTCCGTCCGTCCGTCCGTCCGTCCGTCCGTCCGTCCGTCCGTCCGTCCGTCCGTCCGTCCGTCCGTCCGTCCGTCCGTCCGTCCGTCCGTCCGTCCGTCCGTCCGTCCGTCCGTCCGTCCGTCCGTCATCGAATATCTTATATGTTCGTGGTTTATTTGTTAGACACCTTTGAAACGTATTTACACTATGCTAAAATTAAGTAAAGCAATTTCGTTTACGGGCTTAGATCGCCAGGTGTCTTTGGTCTGGTAAGTCAAGGTCGACGTGTTTTGGCCCTGGCAGCCAGAAGAACTAGTTAATAAGTAATTAATACGCATGCTCTCTTTAGACACCTTTAAAATGCATTTAAACTACTTGTATAAAAGAATTGCGTTAGGTCCTTACATTAACTCTACCACAGCCTGTACTCTATTAGTGCAAGTCCCAAGCCTGGATAAAGGAGCAGGATGACGCTAATCGTCATTGTCATGACACAGTGTCGTTAAACAGCAACTAACTAAACCTTACATTTGAACTTGAAACATTAAATGAAAATATCTCATTCAGTGAGTAAAAGGAGGAGGATACTTTTTTGAAATTGTTGTTATTTGATGTACGATAACGCTAGTTATTCCCACAAGATGTAATTAAACTGAAGATAATTAATACTCACTTGAAAATTTCAAAAAAGAAGAAGAATCTAATGTCACAATTGCACATATAATTCTCTCTCTCTCTCTCTCTCTCTCTCTCTCTCTCTCTCTCTCTCTCTCTCTCTCTCTCTCTCTCTCTCTCTCTCTCTCTCTCTCTCTCTCTCTCTCTCTCTCTCTCTCTCTCTCTCTCTCTCTCTCTCTCTCTCTCTCTCTCTCTCTCTCTCTCTCTCTCTCTCTCTCTCTCTCTCTCTCTCTCTCTCTCTATCTCCTGCCGAGTTTCCAAGCGCCTGAAAACATTTCTCTTTGTCAGTGAAGACACTGACCCGGGTCGGGAGCGCCTCTCTTTATGAGTGGCGCTATATAAATTCTCGATTACAATTACAATTACAATTACAAGTGTCAGATGTATTACATCGTGTTGTTAAAGAATGAATATAGGTGACAGTATAAAGTACCGTTTTGACACTCTAAAGTGACGTCTTTCGGACGCTAAGAGCTAATTTTACTGTTGTGTATATGTGTTAAAATTGACGTCGACATCCTTTGATGTCGTACGGAGATATTAACCCTTGGAATAAAAACAAAAACACACAATCGTCTAACTCCGTCACTGTTCGTACTCTAGTAGTGCCAGTCCCAAGCCTGGATAAAGAGAAGGGCGACGTCAATCATCTTTGTTATGACACAGCGTCATTAATCAGCAACTACTCACTAAGTCATAAGCGTCATATGTTTGCTGATATATATCTAAACGCCAATTTGAAAGTTTATCACCAGCTATAAGTAACTCACAAAGGCCACAAGCGGTATAAAGTTGATACAGGCAAAAGTTGACGAGTCCCAAGAGATCACAAATTGGCAGCCACAAAATGTCGTGATAACCGAATAAATATTCAACTACGTATATAAAACACCTTAATAACGTGTCTACAAAAGGCTATATATAGAGATGGCATTAAATCACAATGCAAGATATAAGCTCCTGAAATAACTATACCGAGTTGCAAGGTCGACGTTAACGACAATGCCAGCTACAAGATGTCGCAAACTAATGCCAAGCTCTAACATAAACTCCGCTATTACTCGTATTCTGGTAGTGCCAATCCCAAGTCTGGAGAAAGGAGAAAGGCGACGCCAATCATATGTAATGGTATGAAAGAGTGTCGTTAAGCAGCAACTATCCAACCAACCATTGTTGTAAATTACATCGCAAATAGAGCTGTATTGTGCCATAAAAACGGTGAGAACTGTTCAAGATAATTTCTGCCGACGTCAAGATGTCGTTACACTCTGCATCCATCCATCCGTCAGCGAATATCTTTTATGTTATGGGTTTAGTTGTTAGACACCTTTAAAACGTATTTGTACAATGCTATAATAAAATTAAACAATTTCGTTCAAGCGCTAAAATTCCGTCGTATGCTTGGTTAAGTAGGTTAAGGTCGACGTTAAAAATAAATAACATAAATGATAAAAAACGCATTTGAACTACATATATATATATATATATATATATATATATATATATATATATATATATATATATATATATATATATATATATATATATATATATATATATATATATATATATATATATATATATATATATATATATATATATATATATATATATATATATATATATATATATATATATATATATATATATATATATATATATATATATGAAACAATTGCATAAAATTCCTACATAAACTCCGCAACTGCTCGTCCCCTGGAAGTGCCAGCCCCAAGCTCGAATAAAGGAAGAGGGCGACGCTAATCATCTTTGTCACGAAGGTGTCTTTTAACAGCACCTAACTAACTAATTCAGACATTTGAAATTGAAATTGAACCATTAAAGGAAAATATTTCATTTAGTGTTTATCAAATAATTGTTGTTACTTGATGTATGATAACGTTAGATATTCCAACAAGATGTAATTAAAGTGAATATCGTGAAATTATCACTTGAAAATTTCAAAAATAGAATATGAATCAAATGTCACAAATATACATATGACTATTATTAGAATTTGATGTATTGAGCATTTGTGGCCCAACTTGTGTTTTTGCTTTTAAGATTTCTGGTGTGTATGGGACAATTGCTGCGGAATTTTATTTAATTTGCATCAAACCATTTTACCACAACATGTGTAAATAGACAGTATCAGCTGTATTATTTTATGTCCTTAAACAATGAATATTAGTGACAGTATAAAGTTCTATTTTGATAGCCTTAAATGATGTCTTTTCGGACGAGTTAATTTTACTGCTGTCAATGGCCTTTCATGTCATACGGAGATGTTAAACCTTGGAATAATAATTTAAAAAAAACACTCAGTTGTCTTACTCATCCGCTGCCCGTTTTCTGGTAGTGCCAGTCCCAACTTCAGATAAAGAGAAGGGCGACGCTAATAATCTTTGTTATGACACAACAACTACTCACTCACTCGCTCACTCACTCAAAAGCGTCATATGTTTGCTGATATATCTAAGCACCTTTTTAAAGTTTATCACCAGCTATAAAGAATCCGCAAAGGTTGTAAAAGTTGATATAGGCCAAGTTGACCAGTAACAAGATGTCACAAAATGACAGCCACAAAATGTCGTTAAAACCGAATAAAATGCAACACGTACATAAGACACCTTTATAACGCGGTTACCTGGGGCTATATTAACCGTTATACGACAATGCCAAGTATAAGTTACAATTACCTGTATATTTCCTCTATTGCAACACAATAATACAGCACTATAAAATCAATATTATATCGTATAGTGCTGTATTATTGTGTTGCAATAGAGGAAATATACAGGTAATTGTAACTTGAATGCACTGAAATCAAACTTGAAACAATTGTAATCATTTTGATCACACATGCTTTGTTGGTTAATGGAATTTATAGTTGAGTGTGTTAGATACCTGAACAGTTTCTTTAAAAAAAGGAATTTGGTATAACCATATGTTTCACTTAATGTGCCTGATGTATGTGAAATTGGTACATTAAACTGAGGAATAAGAAATAATCAATTAAATATTTCAAAATAAAATAAGGATATAATGTCATAATTATAATTATATGTACTGTGCATCTGAAGTTGTTTAAATATTTCTTGCGAGTGGCAATGGTTGCGGAGTACTGCTTAGTTTGCATCTGAACATTTTATTGCTGTGTGTGTTATAGATAACATTAGATATTATTGCTTTAAATGATGTGACATTATTGATAGTGTAAGCTTATGTTTGACACCTTTAAATGGTGTCATTCGGACACTATAAGTTTATCGTTTTCTGTTAATTGCATTTGTAAATTGTCGTCAACGGCCATTGCTGTCATAAGACGACGTTAAACTTTGGAATAATAATAATGCCAGGTATAAGCTACTGTGATGAATTGGAAGGTCGTGTTAACAGCAAACTGTCGTTCTACAATAGAAACATGTCCTAAGCTCTGACATAAACTCCGCTGTTACTCGTATCCTCGTAGTGCCAGGCCCAAGTCTGGATAAAGGAGGAAGGCGACGCCAATCATCTGTGTTATGAAACAGTGTCGTTTAACATCAACTAAACAACCAACCATTTTGTAAATTACATCGTAATTTTAGCAATAAATGCCATACGAAGAGTGAGAAATGTTCCAGATAATTTCTCCCGACGTCAACGGCCTTTGTTGAAGAAAGATATCGTTAAAGTCTCCATCCATCAGCGAATACCTTTTATGTTCGTAATTTAATCGTTAGACACCTTTAAAACGTATTTCCACAATCATATATATATAGCCATTCGTTAAACCGTTAGACAATTCTTATGAATCTTTTCTAGTAAGCTAATGTCGATGTTTAAAAAAAATAATACAAATGATGCTGAAATAAGATATCGTTAAACTCTCCATCCATCAGCGAATATCTTATATGTTCGTATACAGTTTAAGTGACAGACACCTTTTAAACGTTTTTATATTATCCCATATATAATATAAATTTCGTTCATTGTGCGCACGCTTTTGTCAAGTATGCACTTAATTAAGGTCGATATCGTTAAAAATAATGCAAACGATCTCCATCGACACTTTTACAATTCTTTTTAACCACCCTTACGTATAAAGGGTTAAAAGTGATTGCATTGAGCCAATATAATTTCTGCCGGATGTCATAAGATGTCGTTAAACGCCAGAATTATCTAATTCTAACACTGCCATTGCCTTTTCCTGGCGTTTCCAGTCCCAAGAAACAGAACCTCTCTCTAAGAGTCAGCAAAGGGTGGGCCCGCAACCACAAAGTGTGGCGGAGTTCAAAGGGTTGGAACTCCTCTTAGGCGTAGACCGCCGGAACCTTCATTTAACCCTCTTGAGGGAGTAGAACTCCGTTTCCTTGAGGGTGTACCAGACGATCCCATCAGGGAAGGGAGTATCGAGGGTCTGACGATCCGGGTAGCGACCCAGGTGGTATAGACCGTTAAGGTTGCTCGAAAAGCAGCTGTTGAACCACCATCCACCCTTGTTGTCAAGGGCGCAGTTGCGCATGTGAAGGTCGTTGTCAACGTCTTCTGTGCTGAAGGCCATGTCGTCATGGTAACTCAGGGAGTCGCCTATGGAAACGAAAATGACGTCACATCATTTAGTTAATAATAATAATAATAATAATAATAATAATAATAATAATAATAATAATAATAATAATAATAATAATAATAATAATAATAATAATAATAATAATAATAAGTTAACAACAACAACATATTAGTGATGATAAGTAACATCAATAACGCTGATCTTAATGCTGACAACTCATGCATATATATCAAGTATACATATATAATTTATTTTTATTACATATATATATATATATATATATTATTTGTAGTCAGTTTTGGGTACTATTAAAATAGTAAATATTATGTAAATAGTATTTCAATAGTTTATGACTATTGACACCACTATTTAAAATAGTCATGTAAGAGGTTCTATTGAAATAGTATGTAAATAGTGTATGCCTATTTACTATTTATTAATTTACTCAGTGCTCAATCTAAGCTTAATTTAGTGTGCATTGCACTATCACTACTCGATTTTCCGCAGCATGAAGTAGCATTTCTGCAAGAATATATGTGACAGCTGCATTAGATGTCCTCCCAGGTGACAAGGAGTCGTGTCTTCGGTTTGAGCTGCCAACACTGCAGAAGCTCAAAATCTAAACCTCTTCAATAAAAGATTTGGTTGCCTTTTTGATGAGAGTGAATTCCTCATAGAATCAGTTTGTCATCCAAAGTTCAAACTCGGTAGGATTGAAAACCCGGAATTGATAGTCAGATTCTCCGTGCTTCTGCAGAAATGAATTGAGAACGTGCATGGTGAAAGCGAAACTACAGAGAGTACTTCTGCTCACAGTGACAATTCAGCTTGTAAATGTATAACTTTTCGATGATATATAGGCTATGCAGGAAGAGGATCCTCATCTGAAGTATCTGAATGATACTGTAACAGTACATGAACTAATAATGCTGGACAATCAGCGATGAATCAAGTCAGTATTTCTGTGCTCCAACACAACCATTCCATCGAGTGCTCCAGTAGAGAGACTATTTAGTAGTACAACACTAATTCTCACCAAGAAAAGGAATCGCTAATCCCGATGAAACTTTTGAACAGTTGCGCTTAATCAAGAACTATACTAACAGAACGTTACTACATTCTAAAATTTCGAGCTCTCTCAGTAATTATATGTAACTGACACTGATTATAGCTAAATAGCTTTTAAATAGTCATGATCAGTTTAGAGGGAAGGACTTGCTTAAGGTCCATACACAGTAACCGTCTCAGTGGAGGAGGATCGAACCCGTACTCTACGCGTTACAAGACAGGCGCTCTAACTTAGTGGCTATTGTGTCCCAGCATTAACCACAGCTGACAAAAATTCGGATCGTCAGCTCCTTCAAGAAGGTTCCATGTTGAACGACATCTAATGGCTACCAAGGCCTAACGGCAATAGTCTCACTCATATCTCCTGGCTTGGGACTGGCACTACCAGAGTACGGGCAGCGGCAGACCTTTGCCCTTTCGAGTTTGACAAAGCATTTGAAGGGTTTCTAAAATTAAAAGAAGTTGTTACGTGCTGTTTGTCGGAGAACGATTTATATTTATGAAAACGAGTTCTTATATATATACGTATGTAATTTGTAAATGAAGGTGTTAAGAATATTCTGTACAGAGAGCAGATTCCGAGCATATAACTGAAGATATTTGGTTACTAGAGTCAATTTGTATAGTTAGAAGGAAAATATAATTCTAGTTTCTTTTCATATAGTCGGACGCCCACCAGAAATTAATTAGGTATGAAATTTGTAAATTTATATTGTTGTTGGCAACGTGTAGTTTGCACTGTTAAGAAGGATTTTCTAGATAAATTGTACGCCGTCGAGTAATGGCATGAAACCGACGCTGTTAGTACGCTGGTAGTGCCAGTCTAAAGCATGGATAAAGGAGGAGGGCGGAGCTGATAATCTTTGTTAATATGCAGGGATGTTAAACAGCAAGTAATCTGTAATTAATTAAAACTTAGGACACGGTAGCCAATTGGTCAGAACGCTCACTCCACTTAGTCTTACAATCCGTCAACGCACATCTATTGTCCAGTTTAAACCCAAATGTCTTTCTTGTCTGGAGACGGTTTTGCGGACGGCTGCACGCTTGGTTGAAATCTCCAGATTATTTGACCATGTTTCCGAATACATGAGAGATGTCCTTCACTGGCTCCCAGTTTAGTAGCGCATCCTTTTCAGGGTCTCCTCAATGGCCTGGCAATGTGTCTTAGGCCGGGCACCGACTTACCTTTGTGAGTTCTTTACTCTTACCTCTGCTTGTGCGGGGCGCAGATCCCTGCGGTCAGAATCCCGGGGAGACTTCGTTGTTCCTTACGCTCGTACCGCCATAGCACAGCGTAGGGCATTCTCGGTGGTTGGTCTACCTCTTGAGATTCGCTCCCTTCCTAGAGATCTCTCTGGTTCCTTTTACAGTCTCCTTAAGACATTTCTTTTTGACTGGGCCTGGGTCGGGAGTGCCTTTGAATAGATTCCTTGAAGGGGCGCTATATAAATGTTTTAGATAGATAGATAGATAGATAGATAGATAGATAGATAGATAGATAGATAGATAGATAGATAGATAGATAGATAGATAGATAGATAGATAGATAGATAGATAGATAGATAGATAGATAGATAGATAAAAACTCATCTATTCACATCATACTATAACTAGGAATCTAGCGTAACGCGCTCTCGTGCAAGACTTGTATTGTTAAAGCGCGCTATAAATGTTTAGTTGTATTGTATTGTATAGACATCTTTATAATAGAATAAGCCGATATAATAAAAGTACATGTTCAGAAGAGCGTTTTTACTCAACGCTTTTATTGTAAATAATTGGTTAGCACGCTAACGCTTGCTATCTTTAGACACCTTTACAACGGAATCAATTGATTTAATAAAGGCGAAGGTGGCAGAACGCGTTGTTTGTTCAACAGCCGTACGATTCAACGTAAACATAGAGACACGGAAATTCCAAGTACATGTCACATGCAGTGACAATGGAAGTACCCAAAGGAACGAACCGTTCCGCTAATTAAGATTCGCCCTAGTTGCAATGAATCATTACAACCAGTGGACCAGTTCATAAGTGCATTGTTAATAATAGCATCAACGAGACATAAACTCAGCCTATCAACCAATATCCCCTACTCACAGCACATCACTTACCGAATCTCTGCCTTGGTTCGACGCTACTTTGAAGGCTTGACCCCTCCATACCTGAGAGGACTCTGCTCTCTCACTTCATGCTCGCAGCGCCGTTGCTCTCTCCACTCAGCTGTGCAAGCTGAACTTATTGTTCCCCGCGCGCGGACAGCCATACGCCAGCCTTCTCTGTGGCTGGCTGCCCTGGAATGGGTTCCCTACCAAGCTCCGTCAAATACCGATTGGTCATTTCACCCTGTTTCTTCCAGTCCTAAAAACTGCGTTGTTCAACCGTGGTTGGGCTGGGAGTGCTCCTGAGTAGGCATCTTGAAGGGGCGCTATATAAAACTGCTTTAAGGACAATAATAATAATTTTTATACGCCTAAACAGTGAGTATAAGCACACCGCCCCAGACAAGCCCTTGCATCATTATAATGATCACTTCAACCAGTAGAATTGTATCCAAAAGCAATTTTAGTCACAGCCGAACAGACACAGTTGCAAACCTTTGAATTCAAACATTCAATGGCTAAAGTGCCTAGTGCAACCCGTTATCGCCCGATGCGCTGTCAGCGCGTGGAAAGACTAAGGTCTAAGGAATGGCAAAACACACACAAAGCATAGGCAGCCCCAGTATAACGTCAAGAATTAATCAACAATTAGGTATGGCAGTTGCCTTAAAAGGGAAGTTTAAGCAGTGTTGAGTAAGCTTACCAGTGCTTTTTTCTAGAAAAAAAGGTTCCGGAACTGAACAATTATGGAAAGGACTAAAATCCCGAGAAAAACTGGATTGGGGTTGGGATGAGTCTCAATAAACACTGAAAACAGTTCACAACACTGAAATTAAATTCACCTTGTGCTGTCAGCTCGTGGAGCTCTAGCGATCGTCCTGGTGAACACTCTCCATTGTTTCCTATTCGATGACAAGTCCCTTAATTCCGCCAAATTCATACCAGTTACATCTTGTATCTCATCCATCCATCTCCTCCTTGGGCGACCCCGTCTTCTCCTCCCCTCACCACACGCCAGCATCATTTCCTTCTCCAGACCATCAGATCGCATAACATGTCCAAAGAACCTTAGCTTCATTCTTGTCGCAGTTTGTTTTAACGACTCTTCATTCTCAACTCCAATCTCCTCTCGTATTGATTCGTTCGTTCTTTTCTCAGTCCAAGATATTCTCAGCATCTTCCTCCATATCCACATTTCGTAAGCGTTAACCTTGTTCTCCATGTTCTTTGTCATTGTCCACGTCTCGCAACCATACAGTACCGTGGGAACACGTACTTTTATTATATCTCACGAGCCTTTTTTTGTTTCTATGCTCACATGTTTGTCTTTCCATATCTTTTCCAGAAATTAAATTAAAATAACTAAATTATTGTTTTTATTATTAAAATAAATAAATAATTTTTTAGTAGCTGAAAAAGGTGCTCAAAAGTTCCGGAGCGTTCAGACTGAAAAAAGCACTGTTGGGTACTATTTAAATAGTAAATGGGTACTATTTAAATGGTAAATACTATTTAAATAGTGTTTTAATAGTTTATGACAATTGACGCCAGTATTTGAAATAGTTATGTTAAGGGTCCTATTAAATAGTATTTAAATAGTATGTGCCTTATTTACTTTTTTTTTAAATTCTCTGCCCGAAGGCAGGTCCATTGGCTTTACGCCACCCATGGACGAGATTTACTATTTATTAAAAAGTAAATAGTCAACCACCTAGTAGCATCAAAAGCCGGTGATGCGGCACTGAATGATGTATCATACAAGAAGATATATCGAAGCTCAATGGCTAAGGCTTCGGCTACATGGCAGACGATTGGTCGCAGGACCAAAGCAGCTGATGCTTCATTTGTTATTGTTGGACACAGATTTAGCAACACTTTGGAATTCACATTATGAAATTTACTCAGTGCTCATTATAAGCTGAATTTGGTGTCCACTGCACTATCACTACCTGCTTTTCTGCAGCATGAAGTAGCATTTCTGCACGAATATGTGGCACTTATGGTACCAGTTGCAGCTATATTAGATGTCCTCCATGCAGGGTTATATGTCTCCCAGGTAGAGCTGTACCGATGCATCGGCAGCATTCGTAATCGGGCCGATTATTTAGAGGTATCGGCATAATTTGCATCGTCAAAAATAATCGGCGCCGATGCAAATTACTTTATAATTAACGTTTTTTGCACAATAATCGTTACAAAAAGAAAAATTAGCACAAATATCTATGTTTTGTTTCTTATTATTGCTTTATATTTAGCATTGCACTACTTACTAGGCACCGTAGAAACCAAGGACCTATTAAATACACAGGACTGGAAACTCCTTAATAACCCCTATACAACGTCGTGTGCCTAGTTTTTGGGCGATAACAAAATAATCGGACTCATACGCGGTATCGGCTATTTCAATAATCGGCTATACGCGGTATCGACATAATCGGCAAAAAGGGCTATCGGTACACCTCTACTCCCAGCCTGGGAGTCCCAGGTGACAAGGAGTCGTGAAGTGGGTTTGTGTTGCCAACACTGCATGAAGCTCAAAATCAAGTTAAATGCAACGCCATTTACACTAACTAAACCTCTTCATGGTGCACTGTTGACGGAAATCAATAAACGATTTGGTTGCCTTTTTGACGACAGTGAATTTCTCATAGCAGCAGTTTGTCATGAAAAGTTGGTTTGAAAACATGGAACTGAAAGACAGATGATCCAGGATGAAAACGTTCACTACTGAGAGTACTTCTGCTCATAGTAGCAAAGCTGTGACATCCCATTCGGCTTGTTACAGTGATAACTTTTTGGACGATTTATCAGTTATGCAGGAAGAGGATCCTCATCTGAAGCATCTGAACGATACAGCACGTGAACCATTCCATCGAGTGCTCCAGTAGTGAGACTATTTTACCTCCTTATTCAAAATTTTAGATAATTCAAAGTTTACGATTATTCTAAAATGTAATATTATCCCAGCAACAATTACAGTTCTTTCTGAGAGCTTTCTGTAAGCTACTGTCACTACCAGACAGGTTAAAGACCACTGCCGTAAGATGTATGACTCCGCCAGTGACCGTAATCTGCTAGTGCCAGTCCCAAACGTGGATGAAGAACGAAGGCGACTCTAATCATCTACGCTACGAAGCAGCGTTGTTAAACACGAACTAACGAAACACGTACGAACAATTATTGTTCGTACGTGTTTCGTTAGTTCGTGTGCATGCTGGGTATTATACCCAGCATGCTGGGTATTATACCCAGCATGCACACAGTATTAATTAACAAGAATAGTTGTTTGACATGTTATTATTAGGATATATAAAGAAACGCCGGTATACATGAAGAAAATGTGGAATTATTTGGCATAGGTGGCCTATACGTCAGCGTATTTTTCAAGATGTTTTAACCCCACACCCATTCCCCATGCCCACATCCGCCCCCTCCCCCGCTACATCCATCCGTGTCACCTAAATTTACCACATCTTGAAACAATCATCTTTACACCTTCAACATACTCTTCTCATTTTGAGTTTTACACATTTCCAATAGTCATCCTCTGGATTTGATGAGCGAAGCTAGTGATTTGTGGCATTGACATTTATATAGGGACCGTAATAACCGTTTAAAAGGTGTCTAATAATAGCGTTTTTGATTATTAAAAGTATTATCGATTCTGTTATCAACAATAATTAGTCTTAAATATTCACGTTATGTTAATAGTATTCAATTGCTTAGAGACATCTTGTGTCTGCCATGGTCGTTAGCGTCGACCTAATCCTATATCCCATGATCCATATTAAAGCAATTAACTTTCTATTATTATTATTATTATTATTATTATTATTATTATTATTATTATTATTATTATTATTATTATTATTATTATTATTATTATTATTATTATTACTTTTTTTATGCCCCGAGGTATACAGGATCCCTCAGGGACTTGAATATTAACTAAAATGGAAAATAAAGTGTCCGGAATGGCCCTATTCGTCTATTTCCCGGCCGGCAAAAGTGCTCCCAAAAGCCACTGCGTTAAAACGCTGTATCGTCAGCGAAAGGCGTTGGAAGAGGTATTATTACTATTATTATTATTATTATTATCATTATTATTATTTTTTTTGCCCCGAGGTATACAGATTATTATTATTATAATCCGAGAAATCGTGTCTAGGTTCTGTTCACTCTCAAAACGAGTTTCCCGCCGCTACCTCCGTTAAGAAGGCGATGTATAAAGACGGGTTTGTTGTTCTTTGGCTCCGGGCAGCTTTGACATAGCGCCTTGGAAGGCCACTGCGTTGAAGCGCTGCACCATCACTGAAAGACTCTTGAATAGGAAGTTTGATTCACGGGAGTCATCGGTGGTTTTCGACAGCCGGCGACCAAGTTCAGATAGAAAGGCAAGGCCTTCTCTGTTGAGGGGACCGAAGGTTTCCACCGCTACAGGTATGAAAATGTATCTCCTCTGTAGTTCAGAGTACTTGATGTTCTTTCTCGTAGCAGCCACCTCCGCCGCCCCTCCTGCCGCGGCCGCCGTTTCTGTGATATAAGAGGCAGCCACCGTGTCTACCACCGTCGCGTCCCACAATAAGGACAGCCCGCCACTCCATGGTATTAGGGTCTGGCCATCCGGTCTCTTTCCATCCGACCTGGATAGGCCGGACGGCTCCTTGACTGCCGGGATGCCGGCTCTGTTGAGGCTGCGGTGGATGAGGTCGTTGATGTTGCTGTGCCGAGCTTGTCGGCCGAACCCCAGTGAGCATGACAGCCCATGCGCGCCTCTGGACGAGACGTAGGCACCGCATGCGCATTTGTGCGGTTCGCAGATTGCCAGACCCAATCGTAGGCCGACCGCTATCCTCATTGTCTCGTCATCCACTCTGAGGCCGCGAGCAGCGATCGGGAGGGCGTGTAGCCAGTCCGAGGCGTGCGGTGACTGCGACGCCTTCAGTCTCGCCTGGTCGTAGGGATCAAGCAGTTTATCCTCGAGCGCCGAGAGGGCTGCGTGTAGTAGCGGACCGTCCCAGTGTCTCTGTCCACGACCGGGCGTGACCGTCGGGATCGGAACCCCAGAAAGCTGAAGCCAGGTAGTCTTCGCCGAGTCGTGTGCCGCGTCAGGGGTCACCGAAATAGTACCCAAGATGAGGGACTGGGTTTGGAGGGTGCCCGCGGCCGAAGCCAAGAAGGCGAGAAGTGCCAGCGAGGACACCCTCCTTACTCCCAATCCCCCCATCCTAATCGGAAGAGAGGCTTGAGACCATTGGTCGTCGTTCATCGAGACGTTAAGCATCCGGCCGACTCCTGTCCGTAGCAGCTCATCATAAACCTCCAGACGTGGTTGATAGTGGCAGGGGGTGCTTCTCAATATGTGCATGAGCCTCGGCGAGCCAAGGGAGCATCTGAGTATCAGCAGAGCACCCTGTCTGTCGATGTGTTGGAGTTTGTCGAGCGCCCTCCTGAGGTTGGCCACGCAGGTGTCGAGGGTAGAGGAGAGGGCCTCCATTGATGAAAGCGGGGCCCCTAGGAGTGTGGCTGTTGTTGGGCTCACGCGGACGAACTGCATCAGGGCGTTCTCGGCGCTGATTTCGGGGCCCGCGGTGATAAGTTCGCACTTGGTGCGGTTGAGCGAGAGGCCCAGGACTGAGCAACCTCTCTCGATTTGATCCACGTCCGCTTCCACCCCGTCAGGACTGCCGCCCAAGGTGAGGTCGTCCAGATATCCGAAGGCCAGAGGAGATTCTAGCCTGGCCAGAATCGGCTGGAGTGGTAAGCAGAAAAGCAGGGGCCCGAGGGGATCTCCCTGCTGTGCGCCTTCTTGCGAGAGAATGGTGAATCGGCCGAATTGGAGGAACGAGGGCTCGGCGTAGGCTAGGTTGCAGTACGCGGCCAGTTCCGGAATTATCTCGGTGACCGATGCCAACATGCTGTCCCGGTGTAGGCTGTTGAATGCATTTGATAGGTCCAACTTGACTATTATAGCTTCCGAGCTCATGTTGGCCAGAAAACGTCTAGTGGCGTGGATCGCCGCCTCGCAACCCCCGGGGACGCCCACTCCCAACTGTCTGGGGCACAGGTACGGTGTAATCTTCGGAATGGCGTGTGCGTTGGCACATTTAGAAGCCAATCTGCGCCAAACGTATCCAATGGCTATCGGTCTCAGGCCGCCAGACTTTTTACGCAGAGCGAACAGCGTGCCACCGAACAGGACGGAGCGCATCTCCTGCGGGCAGGTGCCGGCGAGTAAAAGATTAACGAGCGCCGTCAGCGCCCCAAGCAAACCAGGCCCTGCATCCGGGTCGCTCGTTAGTTCCGTCACGTGTTGGGGTCTTAGGCCGTCCAGACCCCCTGATGAACCCATGGGGAAAGAACGTAGCATGGATCGTATTTCCGTCTCGGTGGTCTGGAGAGGCGTCGAGGTCGGGCAGAGGATGACTGGGCGGTCGAGCGGTGGAGCCGGATGTTTATGACGCAGAAGCTCCAATGTTTCCTCGTTGATAGGTGCTGGAACGTCATCTGAGCAGAGGATGCGGGCCGCCGCAGTGATGTTTCCGTCCTCAAGTTTTGCGGCTACCGCCGCCGCCAACGCCTCACCCGAGCTCAAGGTCGGAGGCTTGCGCTGATTGGAGGTTTCCTCGGGCGGCGAGGAGAGGGCCTCATCTGTGCTTAGCCAGCTGTCGTGGAAGCAGTCGACGCGTCTTTTGACCTGCTGTGTGAGGTTGCGGCGTCGGCCACCTCTAAATGGCACCTCCAAAATCCCAGCTCCGAAGACTAGTAGGCGCCGCCAATTATCAAGTTTCTGTGGGTCCAGTAGGATGGATTCGATGATTTCGGTGAGGAGGCGGCCAACGCACGATCTGGCACCTCTGGGTATATGCCTGAGCAAGCCCCTCGGAAGGTTAGGATGTCCTGTTGTTCTCTTATTATTATTATTATTATTATTATTATTATTATTATTATTATTATTATTATTATTATTATTATTATTATTATTATTATTATTATTATTATTATTATTATTATTATTATTATTATTCCAAAGTTTAGCGACATCTTATGGCTACAAAGGCTGTTGACGTCTTTAAAGTTTTTTTTTATTATATTTCAGTTCATGTTCGCATAACTTTCTGTAATCAGTTTTCTTTCTTTCTTTTTCCCCTTTCTTTCTTTCTTTTGGTTGTCTCGTCGTTTCTTTCCTTGTTTGGCAGGTTGTTGAGATGCCGATGATTGACAGGTGGTAGTAGTCCATCTTTTCTAATATATAGATTAATATTTTAATCTTTTTTGACCATATCGGCTCTTTTCTTTTTAATTTTTTTTCACTTTTTGTAACCATAAAGGTTCTTTTGATGGCCATACAAGGCTCTTTTTTTAAGAATTTCACATTAATTTTATCTATATTAACATAAAAAACCAATCATAACTGTCAACCCAATCCTTCCGTTGACAATCCTTCTGATTAAATCCTTGTTCTCTTCGTACTTAACGCCTATTTAACGTTCACCTTTTGAACACTAATTCTACGTATAAGTATAACCTGAACTAATCAGCAACACAGTTTAATATCTTTTCAGTTTAATAAGAAACAAACAGACAGAACTCAATTCGATTACAACTCGACTAGTCAGCCACACTACTACAGCGAACACACTCGAATTCAAACTTCTCTAGTCAGCATAATTCTTCGCGCCTCTTGACACACCTGTCTTCTGTGCGCATAAGCGAACTCTAATAATATACATATAGCGCGCCGCTGCCGATGTCGGCCGGCCGCGCGTGTCACTAAGACTATACGTTATACATCTATCATATATACATATACACGTGAAACTAAAGTAAGCGCACTATATATATACGCTAATATCTCGCACTGCAAGACTGTACACAAAACTCAGTTCACATTACCTCCTTCCTTCTTCTGGAATTGAGCAAATTAAATTTCAAAATTTGCGAAATTACCAAAATACATGAAACATATATATATATATCTAACTAAATAATGAACAGTCTTACGATTACTTATAACCTTGACAAACAATCAGCAATAATATTCAATCTGCCCTTCTTGTACTTCACCTCAACATCAAAAGTTTGTAAGGCTAACGCCCAACGCACAAGTTTAGCAGACTTAGACATTGACTCAGTCAAATATGTAAGAGGATTGTGATCAGTAAAAATGAAAATTTTTGATCCAATTATAATTTCTTTTAACTTGTTTAGAGCCCAAACAATAGCATAGGCTTCCTTTTCCACAGTAGCCCATCTCTTCTGGGTATCAGTTAATTTCTGACTGATAAATGACACAGGGCGTTCTATTCCCTTGTCGTCCATCTGTGTTAAAACAGCACCGACTGCAAAGTCACTACTATCGCAGTACAAATTGAATGGTTTTCCCACTTCAAAAACATATAACACTACTTTGGATCGCACAGCCTCTTTAAGTAAATCAAATGCTTGCTGATGTTCAACAGTCCAATCAATCTTATCAGAAACACGTTTACTAGTTAAATCAGATAAAGGTTTCGCAATCTGTGCAAAGTCCTTAATAAACTGTCTGTAATAATTAAAAAATCCAAGCAGTTGCTTAACTTGCTTCTTAGTTTCTGGGATCTTCAAATTACTCAAACTTTCAATTCTGTCTGGATTCATCTTTATCTTACCAGACCCAACCACATGACCGATAAACCTTACCTCACTCTTACCAAATATGCATTTTTTCAAATTCAAAGTAACGTTATGCAATCTCATTTGCATCAAAAATGCATCTAGATGCTGCAAGTGAACTTTCCAACTGTCAGAATGCACAGCAATGTCATCAACATACGGTTCTGCAAAGTCACTTATAGGCTGTAAAACTAAATTTATCGCCTTAACAAAAGTTCGGCCTGAATTTATCATTCCAAAAGGAACACGAGTAAATTCATACAGTCCATTATGTGTTACAAAAGCTGTCTTCCATTGATCAGATTGTTTTACAGGACAAGTCCAATAAGCACTTCGACAGTCCAAAATAGAAATTACATTAGACTTTCCAACTTTGTTCAAAACGTCTCTGACAATCGGCATCGGATATTTACAATCCACTGTGAATGAGTTAATGTATCTGTAGTCACAGGCAAGTCTTAAAGATCCGTCTTTCTTTTTAACAATAACCAAAGGGCTTGCCATTCTGCTCGATGATGGTTTAATAATGTTTGTTTTTAACATTTCTTTGATCTGACGTTCCACTTCTGCTCGATAAATCAAAGGAATTCGGTATGCTGCAAATTCCTTTTCATGAAATCCTGGTTTTAGTTCAATTTCATGTTCGACCAATGTACATAATCCAGGTTTTTCTGAAAATCTGTCACAGTATTTGTTCAAAACTTTCAACAACTGTTCTTGCTGAGTTACTGTCAAATGGCTAATTTGTTCAGGATCGAGGTTAAGTGAATTCTTGTCATCTTGAACCTCATTCCTCATTGGTAATTCAACCACTGAACCAAAATCTTCATCTTCTTCAACAATTAGACCACAACTTAATGCTCGAGTAACATATTTTCTGATCTTGTTGGCGTGAATTATTTTTCGACCATTTTCACCCATATCGACTAAATAAGAGTACTTTGATCTTCGATGTATGATCGTACATGGACCATGCCATCGAGAAATAAGTTTGTTTGTTGACGTTGGATACAAAACTATGACTTTCTCACCAGCTTCAAATTCTTTGTGCTTTGCTCTCTTGTTATACTGATTCGTGTATTGTAATTGCTTTTCTCGAGAGTAGGATTCTGCAAACAATAATGCTTTCTCCATATTTTCTTTGAGTTCTTTTAAATACTTTTCTGGTTTAACTCCAACATGAGGTGGTAAGTTTATTTCTCTAGTCCAACTCTCTTTTAATATTGCCAATGGTCCTCTCGGAATTTTCCCATAGACAAGCATATATGGTGATACTCCAGTAGTTGCATTCGGCACTTCTCGTAATGCCCACACTGTGAAAGGAATTATCTTGTGCCATTTCCTCGGGTTGTCTATTATCACATGATGGATCATCTTTTTAAATGTCTGATTCCATCTTTCTACTAATCCAGCAGCCTCTGGGTGTCCTGGTGTGTCGAATCTTGGACTACAGCCCATTAAATTGAGAAATTCTCTTGTCAAACTGGCTGTGAAGTTCGTTCCTTGGTCACTTGTAATCACGGACGGCACACCAACGTTCATGAACAGTTCCATCAACGCTTCACACACAGCCTTCGCTGTCAACGATTTCAATAAGAAGATTGTAGGCCATCTGGTGCACGAGTCCACAATGCATAAACAATACTTGTGACCTGCAGCAGATACTGGATCGATCGGGCCAACGAGGTCCATCGTCATTCTCTTGAAGGCGACCTCTTCTCTTGAGACTGGAGTGATAGGCACTCTATCCATCACCAGACTCCTTGCCTTTAGTTGACATTTCTCACAAGACTTACAAAATTTCACGATGTCTCTTCTCATCTTTGGCCATACAAAGGACAACTTTATTCGTTCTCTTGTTTTCTCTTCTCCTAGATGTCCTCCAAATACCGATTCATGTGCCAATTCCATCACTTTAATTCGTCTCTCTTTTGGTAACACTAGTTGATATATCGTCTGGTCTAATATCTGATATTTCTTATGCAATAAACCGTTGATCACACAGAATTCAGATTCTTTCTCTTGTGCTAACTTCCACCACGGCTTCAACGATTCATCATTTCTCTGTTGCTCTTCGAACTTCTTCGAATCGGCAATCTGCACCTTTTGTTCTTCGTCCATCTCTTCATCTCTATACAAGTCTCCTATCCCCACATCACATTCACTGTCTTCTTCAGTTTCATTTAATGTGCCATTCTCGCATGCAGCCATCTCTTGCTCGTTTATCTCTGATGTTACACCATCTCGCGATAAGCTTCGTTGCTCATTACTTTCGTTTTCCTCATCACTTGAACTTTCAGTTTCACTCTTCTCATCAACATCTACCATTTCCTGTTTCCGACTCTGCGCTCTCGTCATTACATTTGCTCGTACACTCACATCTCCTTGTATCGTTTTGACTTTCATCTGTGGTACGGCTTTTAATTCGGCAATTATCTCTGGATGCAACAAGAATCTTTCTGTACTGCCCATCTTTGCAATACTAGCACACATCAAGGTGACATAAGGTGTAAGTGAACACTGGATTTTACACGGAAATCCCTCTTCTTCCACGTCACTATCACACAGTCTAACATCGACTTTCACTAACTTCGCAGGAATGGCATCTCCTGCCACACATTGCAAGTTCACTTTTCCAATTTGTTCCACCTTCATGCCTTCCAGTAATTCTTCACTAATCACCGGAATCTCTGCACCCGAGTCGCTCAGTGCTTTGACTTTCACTGGCTCTTTACCGTCTACTGCACGAATTTCGACCTCGACATATTGCAAGAACGATTTCTTCAATATTCGACTGTCATCTTTTCCTATGACTTCTCTCTGAATTTCAGCATCCAATAGAATTTCTTTTTGAATACCACATTTCATTACTGACTTTACTTCAGTTTCTTGGTTTTCTTGACTCGTGGTTTGATTATCTGTATCACTAACCACTTGAATCAAATTCACCCTTGTGTGTTCTTGATTTCTGCTAGAACTAGCTGCTGCCACTGGAACTGGACAAAATTTAACCAAATGTTTGTCTGAACCACAGTTGTGACAACGCTTCACCACTGTATGGTATGGTTGTGAAATACCTCGTTGTTCATTTCCTTCATATCTCTTATACCGCGTAAACGATGTGTTGCCTTCCCTCTTGGCAAACGGCGCTGACGATTTGTTAAATCTCTGACGACCAAACGTCACTTTTCTGGTCTCATTGGGTACAGGGACACTAGCCTTGACTTCTTTACCTTTGAACTGATTCCCTGTTCCTGGATTACTTTTCCACTTTCCACTCTGGCTTTTGTTTACGGAACGTTGAGAAGGATAACTGTTTATATTTGGAAATGCAAACCCAATTCGATTGTTTACATGAATGTCTGCTAGGTCTGCCACTGCACTAGCTTGAAGACAGTCAGTTCCTTCCTTCGACAATACAAACTGTAGTGGACCTGGCGGTAAACATTCTTTCAGCTTATCCGCTACCAGCAAATCAAAGAGCGTATCATACTCTCTGTTCACGTTTCGACTTCTCACGTAATAGTTTAGCAAGTTCTTAAGTCTTGCCGTAAACATCGTATAAGTCTCTTCTGTTGTCTTCTTAGCATCCACAAATCTGGCTCTGTATTCTCTCGAGGTCAATTTAAATTCTTTTAGTAAGTGCAGCTTGACTCTATCATAATTGTCTAGATCATCGTATGACAATCTATTCAGAACGGTTCGAGCTTTCGGCGTCATCAATGGTAGTAATAATTTCACCCAAAACGGCTTCTCCACAGCAAAGCTACGAAATGCGTTCTCGACTGTTTCAAAATATAATGGCACCTCCATCATATCAGTTGGCATTTGAGGCAATACATGCTTCATTGCATCACCTATTTTCTTAATTTTTGACACCAAAGTTTCACTTTCTTGCTGTTTCCTTCTTTCTGCTTCCCGTTCTTCTCTCATTTGCGTTTCTTTCAATGTCAATTTTGATTTCTCCAGTTTTAGACGTTCTTGTCTTTCTGCCTCTGCCTTTTCCAAACTTTCTTTCTGAAATTTGAGTTCTTCTTGTCTTATCTGTTCTGCGCGTTCTAACTCTAACGTTCGCGCTTTTTCTTTTTCTTCTTCACGCATTCTCTTTGCTTCAATCTGTTGCTGACGAACCTCTTCATCACTTTTTCTAGCTTTTTCAAATTCAATCATCTGCTCCAATCTTCTTCTTTCAGCATCTTCCCTATCTCTTTTCAACTGTTCTAACTGAATCTCAAACTGATTCTTTTGCAATTCAAGTTCTGCCTTACGCACTTGTTCTGCTTTATCTTCTCTCTCTCTTTGCAGACGCAATTCCTCTTGCCTTGCAAGTTCCGCTTTCTCTTCTTTCTCTCGCTGCAAGCGCAATTCTTTCTCTTCTTTCTCTCTCTGCAAACGTTCTGCTTTCTCTTCTTTCTCTCTCTGCAGACGTTCTGCTTTCTCTTCTTTCTCTCTCTGCAGACGTTCTGCTTTCTCTTCTTTCTCTCTCTGCAAGCGCAATTCGTCTTGTCTTACACGTTCTGCTTCTTGTCTCCGTTTATCTTCTCTATCTTCTTTTATCATCATCCACTGCATCAACATCTCCATAGACATAGGCGCAGGAGGTTTTTCAATAACCTTTTCTACGGCACCGCCAACTGCACCTTCTTCTTCGACTTCTTCCTTAACCCACACATCGGCGAGTTCCTGCATCATGTCACCACGTGACATACCTTCTAATTGTTCTTCTTTAAAACCGGCTTTCAACAAACGCTGTTTTAGCCTTTCCGTAGACATCTTCTTAATATCTGCTTGTCTTTCAGCACTTAGTTTCTCCATCTTACTTGTTTACTTTGGTGATTTCTCTTTTCAAAGAAGTCACGGTTTTTCTTGTTGTGTGAATCGATAAACAAACGGGATTTCTTTTATATTTGTTCGTGGAAAACAACGAAATTTTTATACCGTTTCTCGTGTTCCACCGTCGTTGATATCGTAGACACGTCACACAGCAACAACGCGTAGATTCTTCTAACACCGTCGTAGATTCTTCTAACACCGTTGTAAATTCTTCTATCACCGTCGTAGATTCTTCTATCCGCCGAAGGAGGTGATAACGTGAATTTTAATCCACTGAGTTTATATCCACCGTGAGTATTTATTCCACCGTGAGTATATATTCCACCGTGAGTATTTATCCACCGTGAGTATTTATCCCACCGCTGCCACCAATAATGTCAACCCAATCCTTCCGTTGACAATCCTTCTGATTAAATCCTTGTTCTCTTCGTACTTAACGCCTATTTAACGTTCACCTTTTGAACACTAATTCTACGTATAAGTATAACCTGAACTAATCAGCAACACAGTTTAATATCTTTTCAGTTTAATAAGAAACAAACAGACAGAACTCAATTCGATTACAACTCGACTAGTCAGCCACACTACTACAGCGAACACACTCGAATTCAAACTTCTCTAGTCAGCATAATTCTTCGCGCCTCTTGACACACCTGTCTTCTGTGCGCATAAGCGAACTCTAATAATATACATATAGCGCGCCGCTGCCGATGTCGGCCGGCCGCGCGTGTCACTAAGACTATACGTTATACATCTATCATATATACATATACACGTGAAACTAAAGTAAGCGCACTATATATATACGCTAATATCTCGCACTGCAAGACTGTACACAAAACTCAGTTCACAATAACATATTTACAAACAATGTTCAATATACACATTAATAGTTTATATTCATACAGATTTCTTCAATATTCAATATTAACATGACAAGGAAAGTATTTAACAATTAACTTTCGAGTCAGAGAATCGAACTTATAGCGTCATGGAGATACTTATTACAGGTGTCTAAAGACAGACAGCCTTACATAGTCTATCGATGGAACTTGTCTTCATTGTAAGCCTGAGAACAGAGAACAATTCCAATGTCTCTTATCATCATCATCACATACAGACGAAGTTTCTATTGACGCGGGATATCAACGCATAGACAATAACGATCGCGGAGTTCTATGTATTGGCAGATGGACGCGAATTTAAGAACTGTGGAACTGTGGAACTCGCTTCAGAGAGAAGGATGAATGGGTGGATGGCATTAAGGATGGTAGGAAAGAAGGAAGAAACGAAGGAATGGTGGGAGGAAATGTAGCAAGTAGGGAAAGCTTTGAGGAAAGGTAGGAAGGAATCCATGAAGCAAACAAGAAAGGATGGAAGGAGGGACGGCAGGAAGCAACGAAGAAAGATGGAAGGAAGGAAGAAAGGAGGATAGGACGGAAGGTTGGATGGAAGGATGGAAGGAAGGAAGGAGTAGAAGAATAAGATGAGGAACAACGGGGAGAGGAGGTTGAGAGGGGCTAGAATGTGTAGTAGAAAAAGAAACAGAGGGAGGAGCTACATGAGGAGGAGGAGGAGGAGGAGGAGGAGGAGGAGGAGGAGGAGGACGAGGAGGACGAGGAGGACGAGGAGGACGAGGAGGACGAGGACGAGGACGAGGACGAGGAGGACGAGGAGGAGGAGGAGTAGAGGAGGAGGAGGAGGAGGAGGAGGAGGAGGAACAGGAGGAGGAGGAGGAGGAGCAGGAGCAGGAGCAGGAGGAGCAGGAGGAAGAGGAGGAGGAGGAGGACGTGGAGGACGAGAATGAGGAGGACGAAGATGAGGAGGACGAGGACGAGGAGAGGGGAAGGAGGAGGAAGAGGAGGAGGAAATTTTAAGTACCTCACTCAACGGATTCCGCCCATACATGACCAATTGCATGTTCGCGCACATTGTTATTATCAAGCCATCTGGTTAAAGAGTGGCACCAACAGCTGCGATAAGGCACGTGAGACATCCTGAAGGCAGTTGAGATCACAGAGACCAGGAAACATTCTTGTTATGTCATGCTCCATCGTGTCGTGTCATGACTCATTCCTGGTGGCATTTAACCCTCAAAAGCTGTCTGCAACGTTAGAAGTATAGTTCCTTACACACCTCTTTTACGCTTTACAATTGCCATATAAGTACAAGAAGAGTAAAACAAGAAATTAATTTGAAAGTTGAAGTATCCGTGAATAATACATAATAGGATTGCTGTGTAATGCCAATGGAACGGTGATAACTGTTCAATATAATTTTCTGTCGACGTTAGAGGCATTTGCTGCATTAAAGATGTCGTTAAACTCAGTATCCATCAACTACGCCCCTACCTTACCTGTGGTAGTGCAAATCCGAAGATTGGAGAAAGGAGGAGGCCAACCATTCATGTTTCTCATTATACGAAGTGTCGCTATACAGTAATTAACCAGTCAAACAGCTATATGAAAACAAGATAAAATTAGAGACTTTAAAAATGGATTTCATCTGAGCTACATATAATTTGAATGCGTTATTTTTCACTGCATCCGCCAGCAGTCCTATAAAGTAAATTGCAAGCCTATTAACTCCCTACGCTGGCCCTGAGACAGCCATGGGCATGAAGCGACTTCATTTTCTTAGCCTCGGCATTTGAGGGGGAGTGGCCGGTTCTCTCCTTCGCTGTCTCATCTTCCCAGCGCCAATCCGGTGAACAAAAGTAATTTTCTTATAAATAGGATGGTTCAAACGTCTTCTAAAGGTGTCTAAAGAGATCAGTTGCATTATTTATTTGTAAGGATATCTTGTGGTTGCGTGTCGTCACGTCGACCTCAACCTACTAAGATAAATATTCTAACAAAATCTAACGTTAAACGCGAATGCTTTATATATATAATAGCTTAAACGCGTTTTAAAGGTGTCTGAAGAGATCAGTTGTTTTTTACTTTTTACGACATCTTGTAGTTGGCAGGCAAGTTACGTCGAATTAACTTGCTAGAAGAAACCCTGTTCTTAATATATCGAAGAAAATATTTGCATTATATATACTGTTCTTGAACACGTTTTAGAGGTGTCTAACAATTAAAATACGAACGTATAAGATACTCGCTGATGCACATTTTAACGTGATCTATGGCATCAAAGGCTGTTGACTTCGGCAGAAATTATTCTGAACAGTCCTCATAGTTCTTATGACATTATACAGCTCTAATTAGGATGTAATTCTCAAAAATTGTTGGTTATCATTACATTGCTAAGTAGGGGAGGGAGGAGGAAGAGGAGGTGGAAACTAAGTACTTCACTAAAGCGCTTCAGCCCAATATACATGTCAACTGCATGTTGGCGCACATTGCTGTTATCAACCCATCTGGTTACAGCGTGGTTCACCTATACCTATTCTTAGGTTCCAACAGGCGCGGAAAGGCACGTGACATCCGGAAGGCAGTGAAGAATACAGAGACCAAGAAAACATTCTTGTCATGTCATGCTCTATCTTGTCGCGTTATCACTCATGTAATGACACGAGTCATGACTCGGATTGATTCCTGGTGGCATATAACCTTCAAAAGTTGTGTCTGCACCGTTAGAAGAAGAGCAGTTCCTTACACACCTCTTTTGCGCTTTACAATTGCCATATAAGTACAAGAAGCTTAGATCAATATATTAATTTCAGTGGTTCTGTTGTTCTGTTCCTAGCCATCCTCGATTCGAGAGTCGGCCGCATTATGCACGATGTTCCTCCAACGCTTCCTGTCCTCCGTCAACCTTAGCATTTCTTCCATGTCAACCCAGTCCATTCCTTTATGTTATCCAGCCACTTCGTTCTCGGTCTTCCCCTTTTTCGATCCCCTGGAATCGTGCCCTGTATGATCTCCTTCTCTATACATGTTCCCTCCCTTCTCATGATATGTCCAAAATAGATCATTTTACTTTCTTTTACTGTTCTCAGCAGATTCCTCTCCACGGCAGCAGCCTCCAACACCCATTCATTTGTCCGCTTTTCCATCCACGATATCTGCATGATCATCCTTAGACATTTCATCTCAAACGCTTCTATTCTCCTCTCCTCCTCCTTCCTCAGTGTCCAGCTCTCACAGCCGTATAAGGCCACCGGCCATACCAGTGTTCTCAAGAGCTTTATCTTTGTTGCATTTGTTTTGTCATGACTTTTCCATTTCTTTTTGAGGTCTGTAGCTACAGCATATCCCGTTGCCAATCGTACCCTGATCTCCATCCCACAGTCGCTGTCTCTATCGATTTTCGAACCCAGTGGAAGTCCCCATAAATAATCTATACATGAAGCCTAGTATCCATAGAGCGTGTGTCTGTCGATAAACGCTACGTCACAAACGGTTTCTGTTCTATTGTAAAATAGAAACCGTTTGTGACGTAAGTACTGCGGTCTTGACGACGGCTATCAGAGCATTTAACCAACGATACATGTAGGCCTATATACACTGCCGTCATAATATGACGGGCAAATACTCTAGTTAATAATTATAATCTATAAATGAATAATAGGATGGCTGTATTTTGCCAATGGAACGGTGAAAACTGTTCAAACTGATTGCTGCAAACTTTAACGGCCTTTGTTGTATTAAAGAAGTCGCTAAACTCAGTATCGATATAATTCCGCCACTACCCTACCTGTAGTAGTGCCAGTCCGAAGCCTGGAGAAATGAGGAGGGCGATGCTAATAATTTTTCTCAGCGTCGTTAAACAGTTACAAACCAGCTAAGCAACTATATGAAACAAGATGAAATTGGACACCTTTTAAATGTTTTCCTTCTATGCTACATATCATAATTTGAATGCGCAATTCTTCATTGTATCCGTAGTCTATAAAGTAAATTACAAACCTATCCACTTCCTACGCTGGCCCCGAGACAGGCATGGAAAGGAAGAACTACCGACTTCATTTTCTTAGCCTCGGCATATGAGGGCGAGTGGCCGGTCCTCTCCACCGTCTCAACTTCCCACCAACAGCGTACGATCAGTGTACTCATTATAGCTGAGTTGGTTAGGGGTCGCAGGAGTAGCAGAAATCTCTAGACAAATTTCGTCCCTTATGGGGATTTGAACCCCCGAGCTCTTGATTGACAGTCCGCCACGCAAACCACTATTCTAATCCACTGTATTGTTTAATAAATAAAATAACGTTGTCTGAAACGAAGTATTAGATTGTAAGTATGAATGACGAGGTCAGGATGGTGTCACAGCGGTAAGGTTATGTGGTTAAGGTAAAGGAAGAGATGGTTATGGAGGGTAAGGTAACGTACGGGATAGTCAAGCCAGGTCGCGGCAAGCCAAGTAGGTAATGAATTCGGGTAGGGTTACTAGGGTATGGTAAGATAAGGTAGGGTAGGGTTGGTTGAATAATGTAAAACAAGGCTGGTATGGTAGGGTTAACCGAGGTAAGATCGGGTCAGCAGCAGTAGTACTAATCAAAAAAAATAATAATGTCGATGATAGCAGATATAGACAGGCATCTGACCAACATCTCCGGATACAACAGGGAAACAAGCTTCCTGTTTCAAAGCTTATCAATTATCATCCAACGCTTTAACGCAGTCGCTCTCTTGGGTTGCTTAACAATACCACAGCAAAAACTCGCTCGGCCGTTCCAGGAATAATTTTTTTTTCTTTTATATGTCTCTGGACAATTTTTTATCTACCTGGGGGATCCTTGATACCCCGGGGCTAAAAAAAAAAAAAAATAATAATAATAATAATAATAACAGCAGTTACAGCAGCAGCAGCAGTAGTAGTAGTAGTAATAGTAGTAGGCATAGTAGAAACGGTAGTAGTTGTAGTATAAAAAATTAATAATAATAATAATAATAAATATCTCTCGAACTGTCTGCGAAAGCCGCTATCTGCATCTTCTCCATCATTGCTCTCTGTAAATCTCCTTGATCTTTTTGTTCTTAGGAGTAAAACTGTTTTGGCCCAGCACTGGGCGTTTGCTGTAGTGGGTCCCGCGATCTGGAACGACCTTCCACCTGTGCTCAGGGCCAAAGTACTAATGACTGGCTTTTCTTCATCGGTATCGAGTTCCCTAAAGGCATTTCTGTTTCCCCGTGGCTTCTGTGCTAAGCGCGCCTCTGAATACAGTACAATACAATTAATCAATAAAAGTAAGTTAGCTGCCTTTTTAGGTTACTTATAGGTGGCGAAAAAATTAAAAAGAGGTGCGTAGATATTATTGTAATAATATAGCAATTAACGATTTATACAGCGCAATGTCATGGCATATTTTGCCTTACGATCGTACATTTATTGTGTGTCAAGGTAGCTAACTTCATGCTGAGTTAAATGTTCATACAACAAGCATTTGGTTAGCGCCACTATTTATGTCCATGCGTTTTCATGAATACTCTAGCTAAAGCAATGTTAAAATAGAAAAGTCTTGAAATCGCTGAGAAAAGCGCTGCAATCAGAGCTACATAATTCATCAACTACAACCTATAGCCACAGTATAAATAATGTAATTATTTATACTGTGCTATAGCTGAGGCATTTACTTACTTACTTACTTACTTATTTAAACTCAGCGCTTAGGCGTACCACATAATTGAGTAATTACTGCTCAGTGGTCAAGCGCTTGCAAGCGATGCACTAAAGTGTTCATCCGTCGCTTTGCTCAGCGCTGGGCTTAAAAAATGTTACTCTGCCGACAGTGTTATTTTCGGAAAGCTGTACAAACTAAAGTGATCAGAACGTTCATAAGCGTCATTTTTATCTTACATTTGTATACACCCCTTTTAAAGGGTAAATTGAGCTATAAGTAACTTGTAAAAGAAACCTTTGTCGCACTGACTTGAAAATCACTAGGTGTTGAATTGAATTGACGAAGTCCGCTGGATGGAACGTAAGGCAAATGAAGACACATAATATAATATATAATATAACATGGGTTTTAAGTGGTTCAGAAGACGTGTAGTCTGTGTTAGAACCACTGCAAATTAATCTCGAACGCTTAATAGCCCAATTTCCCCAGCTTCTTCTTAAAAGCTGTTATTGTGTCTACTGAGACAGTACTATCCTCCAAACCATTCCACAAGTCTACAACTCTTGCACTGAAAAGTTTCTGCCCTAAAGTTCCTTTTGGCTTCTTAAATAATTTATATCTGTGCCCCCGAATTGCCTTGTTTGGTGCTAATTCAAAGAACCTCTCCCACTGCAGTGCTTCCTTTCCAGTGATAATCTTATAAGCTTCATTTAGATCTCCTCTGCTCCTCCGTCTCTCCAATGTTGTTAGTCCACACTTTTTCAACCTTTCTTCATAGCTCGGATCCTTGTAGCCCCAAATCATTTTTGTAGCCCTTCTTTGCACTTTCTCCAGTTTTCAATGTCCTGTTTTAGGTATGGATTCCATACCTGGATGCAGTATTCCAACTGTGGCCTAACCAGTGATTTGTACAACCTTATTATTGTATCTTTGTCTCTGGTGACTATTGTCCTTTTGTGGATGAAAGAAGATCCCTGATAGGAACAATAGCAAAGAATATGGATGGGCTACATAATGAGGACAGATTCTCTCCCATAGATATATAAGAACTATAATTGAAGGAAGAATGAAGTGGAAAAGGATAAGAGGAAGACCTCGAGTGATTCTACTGGATTGGATGATGAAAGCCGAATACAGCGAACCGAAGGAGAGGGATATACAGTGCGACATATGGCGACATTGGACTACTAAATACAAGGTTAGAGAATGCACAGAACTGGAAGAAGAAGAAGAAGAAAATAGTTTTGCGTCGACATCAACGGCCTTTGTTGCCATAATAATAATAATAATAATAATAATAATAATAAGACGATTTATATAGCGCCGTAGCACAGCCGAGGCCGAAGAAAAGGGCGCTGTACATAAGTTACAAAAGTTGGCAGTCGTATGAAAGTTTAAAAAGATATGTCTTCAGCTGTGATTTAAATGACTCCAGCGATGGTGCATTCCTAACGTGGTCAGGAAGATTGTTCCACGCAGTGGGTCCCGTGACAGCGAAGGAAGAGTCGCCAAGTCTCGTAGAAGACCGCGGTACTTGTAATTGATTTTTTGTTGACGATCGTAGCCGACATCTGTTCTGGTTGTCTGCCACACGAACGCAGAAATCCGAGATGGCGAATCTATGGCCCGCGTGCCCAAAGTGGCACGCGTTCAAATTTTTGGGCACGCGGAATTCAGAGCGTCCCCAAAATTTCAAACTTAGAAATACAAAATCCATGTAGGAATCCACATTTTCTTTTTTTTAAGGACTTTTTTTTAGCACCATTCAAAAACGATCTTTGAAATAACGTCTTTAATTCATTTTTTTTACCTTTGTTAACTAAAACTTATATATGAGAAAAATAATTATATACTGTGCAATATTCCGAAGGGCACGCGACGGCATTTTTTAAAATGATTTATCAGTATTTTGACACGCACCTTAAAAAAGGTTCGACACCCCTGCAATAAGGAATTGTTAAGCGCCGGACCCTAACCTCTTTTATGGCAAGATGTGACGGGGACGAGTTTGGCATACACGTGATATCATTAAAACCGGATAAATAAAACAACTGCTATCATAATAGTTATATTGTATCATTTATTACTATAATACATATCAAAGCCACATGATTTATAACGTATCCGAGTATGCGTCTGTGTGTCTGTGTGTTTGTTTTAGATACTCAAGTTCTGCAACCGATCCACTTGCCCAACTGCACCTCGACCCTGAAACGAACTTCCTCTGAATTCCGCCTATTATCAGTTCCTCCACAATACTGCCACTAACTCACCGTCATCTGCCTCAGGCTCCATTACTTATCAACCCACCGGCTTTCAAATCCAAGTTGAAGTCCCATCTCTTCAAGAATTCCGACCATAATCCATCCAATCCTCTTACTTCCAGTCTCTCTGGTTTCTCTGGCATCCAGGCAAGGACCTCCACTGGAAAGCGATCTCTGGACAACCAGTCTGACACGACGCAGCGCTCGTGAATAAGCTGATGCTCTGCGCTTGGCTTTCGGGTGGCGCTATGGAAATGTGGACTTTACGACTACGATAGGAAGCTACGTGCAGTGCCGGTGTCACGAAATAGAGTATCCCCCATACAAGTATATCCCCTTAGCAGAATGGAGTATCCGGCCGGATGAATGTGAACGGGAGGGACTATCCCCCCTCGTGCAAACGTATCCCCCATGAGTCGTACGAAATTATCCCCCCGTCAAGAAGTATCCCCCTGCAACATAATTACAAATTGTGCGATTTAATTCAGTTTAGAACTACATCAGTCGTGGTCAAAGGCAAAGTCATATGCTACTTATTGTTGGCATGCGTGGGAAAAGAATCCAGTGAAGTCAATGATCCTCGCATTACTCTCTTTCTCTACTCTATACTCTATTTACTCTTAGGCAAGTTGTGATATTGATATCGGTCGATTCGTATCAATCGGTAGTTTGGTACACCAGCAAAACGAGGAAGACAAAATATCAGCAGTCACAAACGATAGTGTCATGAAAAGGGACTAAGGTGCTAATTAGGTGAATTGGTAGCTCGCGCTTGATATCGGTCGATTCGTATCATTAGGTACACCAGCAACGCCAGTTAAGCCACTCTTGTGTTCTTTGTGGTGTAGTAATCTCACGCAAATTAAACAATGTCTATTCGCATAGGCTAATTAGTTGCGTGAAGGGCTTGTTGCGATGGATGTGTCTAAAACAAGGATGACAAATATCAGCAATCAGTTGCCAATCACAAACTACGGTGTCATGAAAAGGGCTAAGGTGCTAATTAGGTGAATTGGTATAGCTCCGCGCTTGATATCGGTCGATTGGTAGGCCTATGTCGGCAAATGATAGTCTCGGCCGACAATTGCGTCAGCTCTACACAAGGCACCTAACCACATCGGGAACCCACATGTTAAAGTCCTCTCTGCTAGCAGCAAATGGACTTCTCTTCGTGTGAGCTGTACGCAGCATTTGAGATTGCGTCCCCTTTTGCAACGCTGGATGTTGACTTCGGTGAGCCTTCAGAAATGCGAAAATATCTTAATAAATGTTTCAACAAATGTTTCGGGTAATGCTGTTCCTACCGTAACTTCGATTTGATTCGCTCTAAACATTGCTTAGAAGACTTAGAACACTTAGCCTGGAGTCACTTGCTTCACCTATTCCTCGTTTTGGATTTTGATTATAGCATAGATTTGTCTCCCTTTTGCACACCGCCTGGTTCCTATGACTCACTTTACCGTGTTCCTTACCAACTTAAAGAGTATACTCTCTCTATACTAGCTGTGGTTGGACTGGGAGCGCTCCTGAGTAGATCACCTTGAAGGGACGCTATTTAAAAGCTCCCTAATAATGATGATGATGATAATAATAATAATAATAATAATAATAATAATAATAATAATAATAATAATAATAATAATAATAATAATAGTAATAATAATAATAATAATAATAATAATAATAATAATAATAATAATAATAATAATAATAATAATAATAATAATAATAATAATAATAATAATAATAATAATAATAAGCCGGATCTTGCCGAGGGATAAGCCGTTCCAGAAAACCATCTATCTTTCTCCGGACATAGTTTTGACAGCCTGAGGGATTAATACTACCTCGGGTAAAAAATAATAATAATAATAATAATAATAATAATAATAATAGATTATCAATTATACGCATTTTCAATAATACCTTATGCCTGTGAATTTTTATCCCCCGGGGGATGATTTTACACGATGGGGGATAGAAATGGTTTATCCCCCGGATACTCTATACCGGTAGATTCCATCCGGGGGGATAAATTTATTCATCCCCCCGGATAGTCTTAGGACGGATACTCTGTCACGCGACACCGGCCTTAGGGGAGTGTGAACCGTGCGGTTGCACGGGGCCCGCAACTTAGGGGCCCAAAAATGTCACAGAAAATTAACCTGAACAAGACACCCTAATAATAACATTAAGTAGAGTATTTGCCCGTCATATATTATGACTGGTTGAGAAGAAAATAAATGGATTGATAGGAAGAGAAAAGAATTTGTTTGTTATTACCTTGTTACCTTGTGCTGTCAGCTCGTGGAGCTCTAGCGATCGTCCTGGTGAACACACTCCATTGTTTCCTATTCGATGACAAGTCCCTTAATTCCGCCAAATTCATGCCAGTTACATCTTGTATCTCATCCATAGGCGTAGCTACATGGAGGCAAGAGGAGGCAATTGCCTCCTCTTGGTTTTTATAAATTAAAAAAATTTTCTTGGGTTATAGCCCTGCACCTAGATGTTGCCTCCTCTTGAACGGTGAATCCTGGCCCAAGAGAAGAAATTTAAGAAGAAATCCCAAAAAAGTCATCAAATTTTTTGACAGAGAAATCTCCCACGAATAAGGTCATCAATTTCTTTGGGCAGCAATCTCCAAAAAGGTCATCAATTTCTTTCGGCAGCAATCTCCAAAAAAGGTCATCAATTTCTTTGGGCAGCAATCTCCAAAAAAAGGTCATAAAATTTTTTTCAAGATTTTTTGCCTCCTCTTGAATTTAAGTCTGGCTACGCTCCTGAATTCTCATCCATCCATCTCCTCCTTGGGCGACCCCGTCTTCTCCTCCCCTCACCGCACGCCAGCATCATTTCCTTCTCCAGACCATTTGTTTGTTTGTTGTAATGCTTGATTATAAGTCACATTGCGAGTGAAAATTCGAACTGCTTTTGGTTTTGTCGAGCCATTCATGTTTGCCATCACTGACGATTTAAACGAAATCGTCGGTCTTGGGAACTTTCTTCATTCACGGGGCAACGAAATTTTGAAGGACTATTTACCAACAATATAGTATTTTCTAGTGTTATGACGTCGTCTGGACTGCTAGAAGAAATTATCAAGGACTATTTACGAACAACAGAGTATTTGCCCTGTATTGCACGTGACCAATCGATTGTTAGGCTAATCAGTCTTCGCCTCATCTGCTCCTCCTACCCTTCAACCTCTCGTCAGATCGTGTGCAATAATGAGGGAGTGTTCCCAGGAGGAAGTGAGGAGGGATGGATGCAGGCAGTGAGGGATGGATGGATGGGCAGATCTAGGGAGGGAGGAAGGGAGGGAGGGAGCGAGGGAGACAGAGAGGGAAGCAGAGAGAGACTTACTAACCGATGTATGTCTGTCTGTCAATCCGTCTGTCTGTCTATCTGACCGCTGGCGGCGGGCTTCGCCCGAGGGGCGGGAGGGATGCCGACCTTCGGCCTGTCAAAGCGTTAATCGTACAGGACATACAGGTCTGGGAAACTATATAAGAGATAGTTTCGATTAAATATTCTCCTTTTTCGATAAAATTAAAGTAAACTTTCTCTATAGCAGAGAATTCTCGTGAATAGTTCAATTTGACTTGTTGCACTTGTTAACAATCTCCTAAAGTAAAATAATTAGCAATGAAAAACAATTTGACTTGTGTCATGGGGGTCCGTATATATAGTATACTCTGCACGGGGCCCGAAATATCCTAAGGCCGGTGTCACGAAATAGAGTATCCCCCATACATGCGTATCCCCCTTAGCGAAATGGAGTATTCGGTTTAGTTTGCATTTTTGGCGGTTTCTAAGTGTATTCAGTCGTACTGTTTGGATTTATTGCACACATAAAATTTTTGAATTGCGTATCTTTAGTTTGTACGTCGACCTGAAATCAATTTACTTTGTTTTTGGTGATTTTGACTGGCATTTCGTCGAGGCTATCGTGATGCGTATGACGAGGGGGGATAGAATGGTTCATCCCACCGGATACTCTAAACCGGTTTATTCCATCCGGGGGGATACGCTTTAGGGGGGATAGAATATCTCGGGACACCGGCACTACTACGTGTAGCGTAACTGGCGTTCAATCACTATTGTACTTGATATCACTATGATTAACTCTTCAAGCTATCCTATCCTGATTCCATTCCTGCGCCACCGCACAACCGCCATCATCACCGATTACCACCGTAGCACCCTGCTGTCTCCTCGGCTTGACCTCCCCGGACTCTGACCTGGCACCGGAACGGATAAGGCGAACATGGCTATTGCGGACTTGATTTGACATAGCGCCGGTGAATTAGCTGGTCTCCCTGACGTGGCTTTTGTGTGGCGCTGGGAAATTTAGGAGATCTACATCAGTGATTCCCAAACCGTGGCCCGCGGGCCAAAAGTGGCCCGCCAATCCTTTGAATGTGGCCCGCGACAGTCACTCAGAAATTTTGAAAAAAAATTAAATTACCTTGTTTTCTTGATTTTCGATTTAAGTTAAGTTAAGTTCTTTTTTCTATTATATTGTTTTAATCTTAGTTCGCTTTTCGTCAAGCTCTATATGCAGCGTATTTACACTTCCGTATACTGCCAGCAAATGAATTCGAACATTTGCGGTCGTTTGCTCAACGTTACATATGCCGTTTTGGGAGCACGTACAGATGTGAAAAATCATTTTCAGCGATGAAACTTATAAAAAACAAAAATCGAGCGCGCCTCACTGACTCAAATTTGAATGTATTGATGATACTTGCCACTACGAACCTACAACCAGACATTGATAAACTAGCTTCTAATCTGCAGTCACATAAATCTCATTAAAACTGATTCATCTTCAATAAATACTTTTGAAAAATTAAAATAATAAATATTCAGAATTAAAATGAATGCATTGATGGAACTTCTGCATTTAAAATTTAATTAACACAAATTTGAGATTTGATTTCAATTTTACCGATATTAACAATTTTGCATTTTGAAATTTAACAATGTTCAAACGATATCTTCAATTATTGCCTTAACATTGATCTGATATGAAAGTATCTGAGTTACCCTTGCACCAAGCAGTATGCATCTTATTATACTTCCGCTGAAAAACGTGTGTTTTATCTTGCATTGTTGTAAATTGGCACTGACAATATGCAAAAAACATGTTCCATTCGATGTCAGATGTTACCAAATGCTGCGCATGGGGAACTTACGACGCTTCCCCAGAGACCACTATTTGCTGGCGCTCCAGCGCACGCATTCGTCCACAATGAAAGCAACTGAGGACGGCTCCTCAGATCGCTGTGGCCCGCCATGATATTTTAAAAGTAAGACTTTGCCCTCCACCAAAAGAGCTTGGGAACCACTGATCTACATTACATTAGGCCTATTGCATGCATAAATACTCCTGCAAGAATTATAGACAATTAGGTATTTTGGAAAGATTGAACAACATCATTTAAACTAATGGTCAGCCTCAAGATGTCGTTAAAACACGATCTATTGCCAGTGCCGGCCTTAAGACATGCCGTGCCCTGTGCAGAGTATAGGCCGCATGACACAAGTCAAATTGTTCATTGGTAATCATTTTATTTTAGTTGATTGTTAACAAGTACAATAACTGAAATTGAAAGTTAAAATATTATAGCGCTAAAATATTTTTGAAACAAACTGAACTGTTGGTACCATTTTCTTTTCTTTTATTGACGAAAGAGGAGATTTATTCGAAGTCATAAAATTATTAGTAGGGTTTCTTGTTCATTTTAATTTTCTGTAACCTTTTCGGGCAGGTATTTTGGACACCTCTGTTAATATAATTTACCCTGGCATAAATTTATGTAACCTTGCTGTCGCTTGGTATGTATATTTTGCCCTAAGTTAACCATTCTGGTATCCACAAGTTTTCGGTGAACAATACGAACAGGTACAATCTTACTAAACTCCTGTTCGACTAATCTACATAACATCATTTTCATTTGCATTTTATACACCTGTTTTAGGTCTTCATCTGGTAATATAAAAACAAATTTATCCACGCGATATGCGGTGAGCTACGCCACTGCTCGCATCCGGCATTGCAAGACCCAAGGCTGGAGAA